>JAVTVY010031720.1:0-12567 GCA_036873755.1 Hanleya hanleyi
GGAGATAATACGACACACTTCTAGAACTGTTACTGTCCTCACATCAGCACATGGGTCCATCAATAACTCCTACAACATAACACAACTGTACATGAAGATATTACGACACACTCCAAGAGCTGTTACTGTCCTCACATCAGCACATGAGTCCATCAATAACTCCTACAATATAACACAGCTGTACATGGAGATAATACGACACACTCCTAGAACTGCTACTGTCCTCACATCAGCACATGGGTCCATCAATAACTCCTACAACATAACACAGCTGTACATGGAGATAATACGACACACTCCTAGAGCTGTTACTGTCCTCACATCAGCATATGGGTCCATCAATAACTCCTACAACATAACACAGCTGTACATGGAGATAATACGACACACTCCTAGAGCTGTTACTGTCCTCACATCAGCACATGAGTCCATCAATAACTCCTACAACATAACAAACACAGCTGTACATGGAGATAATACGACACACTCCTAGAACTGTTACTGTCCTCACATCAGCACATGGATCCATCAATAACTCCTACAATATAACACAGCTGTACATGGAGATAATACGACACACTCCTAGAACTGTTACTGTCCTCACATCAGCACATGAGTCCATCAATAACTCCTACAACATAACACAGCTGTACATGGAGATAATACGACACACTCCTAGAGCTGTTACTGTCCTCACATCAGCATATGTGTCCATCAATAACTCCTACAACATAACACAGCTGTACATGGAGATAATACGACACACTCCTAGAACTGTTACTGTCCTCACATCAGCACATGGGTCCATCAATAACTCCTACAACATAACACAGCTGTACATGGAGATAATACGACACACTCCTAGAACTGTTACTGTCCTCACATCAGCACATGGGTCCATCAATAACTCCTACAACATAACACAGCTGTACATGGAGATAATACGACACACTCCTAGAACTGCTACTGTCCTCACATCAGCACATGGGTCCATCAATAACTCCTACAACATAACACAGCTGTACATGGAGATAATAGGACACACTCCTAGAACTGTTACTGTCCTCACATCAGCACATGAGTCCATCAATAACTCCTACAACATAATAAACACAGCCATACTTGGAGATAATACGACACACTCCTAGAGCTGTTACTGTCCTCACATCAGCATATGGGTCCATCAATAACTCCTAAAACATAATAAACACAGCCATACTAGGAGATAATACGACACACTTCTAGAACTGTTACTGTCCTCACATCAGCACATGAGTCCATCAATAACTCCTACAACATAACACAGCTGTACATGGAGATAATACGACACACTCCTAGAGCTGTTACTGTCCTCACATCAGCACATGAGTCCATCAATAACTCCTACAACATAACAAACACAGCTGTACATGGAGATAATACGACACACTCCTAGAACTGCTACTGTCCTCACATCAGCACATGGGTCCATCAATAACTCCTACAACATAACACAGCTGTACATGGAGATAATAGGACACACTCCTAGAACTGTTACTGTCCTCACATCAGCACATGAGTCCATCAATAACTCCTACAACATAACACAGCTGTACATGGAGATAATATGACACACTCCTAGAACTGTTACTGTCCTCACATCAGCACATGGTCCATCAATAACTCCTAAAACATAATAAACACAGCCATACTAGGGAGATGTCGACACACTCCTAGAACTGTTACTGTCCTCACATCAGCACATGAGTCCATCAATAACTCCTACAACATAACACAGCTGTACATGGAGATAATAGGACACACTCCTAGAACTGTTACTGTCCTCACATCAGCACATGAGTCCATCAATAACTCCTAAAACATAATAAACACAGCCATACTAGGAGATAATACGACACACTCCTAGAACTGTTACTGTCCTCACATCAGCACATGAGTCCATCAATAACTCCTACAACATAACACAACTGTACATGGAGATAATACGACACACTCCTAGAACTGTTACTGTCCTCACATCAGCACATGGGTCCATCAATAACTCCTACAACATAACACAACTGTACATGGAGATAATACGACACACTCCTAGAACTGTTACTGTCCTCACATCAGCACATGGGTCCATCAATAACTCCTACAACATAACACAACTGTACATGGAGATATTACGACACACTCCTAGAACTGTTACTGTCCTCACATCAGCACATGGGTCCATCAATAACTCCTACAACATAACACAACTGTACATGGAGATATTACGACACACTCCTAGAACTGTTACTGTCCTCACATCAGCATATGGGTCCATCAATAACTCCTACAACATAACACAACTGTACATGAAGATATTACGACACACTCCTAGAACTGTTACTGTCCTCACATCAGCACATGGGTCCATCAATAACTCCTACAACATAACACAGCTGTACATGGAGATAATACGACACACTCCTAGAACTGCTACTGTCCTCACATCAGCACATGGGTCCATCAATAACTCCTACAATATAACACAGCTGTACATGGAGATAATACGACACACTCCTAGAACTGTTACTGTCCTCACATCAGCACATGGATCCATCAATAACTCCTACAATATAACACAGCTGTACATGGAGATAATATGACACACTCCAAGAACTGTTACTGTCCCCACATTAGTATATGCCCTTACTGCTTTGAGGTGTAGTTGAGGTGTACCTGTGAGGTGTACCCTCAGATATTATGAGGTGTATTTGAGGAGTAGAGGAGGTGTAGTTGAGTAGATGAGGTGTAGTTGAGCATCGAAATATGCAAATTAGCACCTCAGTGAGGTGTACCCCTCGATGAGGTGTACCCCTCAATGAGGTGTACCCCTCAATGAGGTGTACCCCTTAGGTGAGGTGTACCCCTCAGGAGAGGTACTAGCTGAGGTGTACTTGGGGTATATCCAATTTTGAAAAATTTACCAATGGGACCAATGTATTTGGGAAGTGACAGTTAACATATCCATTTTGAAAATATATCTGGAAGGTTGACAACATATCCACAGGTGCCTAGGTTGCATGAGATTAACAATAGTTTCTCTGTCAATTATACAACAGTGCCCATTAACTGATTGCTATGATAATTTGAAGTGAAGAATGTTACAGCAGGTTTTGGTTTGATGTATTAGTGTTCTGATGTCAAAATAATAATAAAAATTGAGTTTACATAACATTTTTCATGTTGTTTAGAAGTCCAGGAGGTGTACTTGAGGTGTATGTAGGTAATTTAAAAGTGAGGTACATGTTTTTTTGACAAGGTCAATGAGGTGTACTTGAGGTGTAGGTAATTTAAAGTAACATTCAGGCCAGAATGATGATCCAGCATAGACATGTAGAGAGAAAATTAAATTTAATGCCATGTTCAGCAATATTTCGTCTATTTAGCTAGTATGAATAAAAGATTGTGCTGGCAAGTACTTACAAGTGGATGGTAAAAATTGTGCTCAATTTCAAGACAAACCTTTCCACCAAGTTAGTCCACCAGATATCTTACATGTAGGTGTAGGTGGATAACTGTATCTTATGTTCATGCCAAGCTTGTTACGGTGGAGTGTAGGAAATACACTTGAGGTGTAGGTAAATTATGCGGTGTAAGTACTTGTATACTTTTGTACATGCATATTTTAGCAAAGTCCATGAGGTGTACTTGAGGTGTAGGTAAATTACAAGTATCTTTTGACAAAGTTCATGAGGTCACTCACTGTTAATTATTAATTTGTTAATTGAACAAGGGCTGTACTTATTTCAAACTGTCAGACTGAATTGGTGTACGTTACAATAGAATATTAGACTAAGGCAGGAACATCCAACTGAGACATATATAGAGTTAAAAAGTATTAAGAAAATAATTAAGGAAGAGCTCCAGCTGAGAATGTATATGCAGCCGACACAAGAAATAGCAGAAGTAGATTTTATGTATTGTAAACTGGAAAACAAGGTATGACCTGTCAAGAGTGTTCACATGTGTCACTATGGTTCTTTTAGTCATAGAGGGTGTATGAGATTTACAGTTAGCCAACCCATTTATTGATTTGTTTTAAAATATAGCACTTGTGAAGATCTTAAATGAACTAAGAAATGTTCTTTGAAATATAAATAAAACATTGAGTTGATGGGCAGTGAAATCTGTATGGGAAGCCAAGGTATACTTGAGGTGTACAGTCCCAGAGGTGTACTTGAGGTACATGCATATTTTGGCAAAGTCCATAAGGTGTACTTGAGGTGAAGTATATAACATATCTATTTTGACAAAGTCCATGAGGTGTACTTGAGGTGTAGGTAGATTACACGTATATTTTGACAAAGTCTCAGAGATGTACTTGAGGTACATGCATATTTTGGCAAAGTCCATAAGGTGTACTTGAGGTGTAGTATATAACATATCTATTTTGACGAAGTCCAAGAGGTGTACTTGAGGTGTAGGTAAATTACAAAAATATTTTTTCAAAGTCCATGAGGTGTACTTGAGGTGTATATACCTTGAAAAAGAAAATGAGGTGTACACCTCAGGTACACCTAGACTACACCTCAACTTGAGGTGTACACCTCAAGTCTGTAAGGGTGGGTCCATCAATATTTTCTGCAACATAACAAATACAGCTGTACATGGCGATAATAGGACACACTCCTACAACTGTTTCTGTCCCCACATCAGCACAAGGGTCCATCAATAAGTTCTACAACATAACAAATACAGCTGTACATGGAGATAATAGGACACACTCCAAGAACTGTTTCTGTCCCCACATCAGCACAAGGGTCCATCAATAACTTCTACAACATAACAAATACAGCTGTACATGGAGATAATAGGACACACTCCAAGAACTGTTTCTGTCCCCACATCAGCACAAGGGTCCATCAATAACTTCTACAACATAACAAATACAGCTGTACATGGAGATAATAGGACACACTCCAAGAACTGTTTCTGTCCCCACATCAGCACAAGGGTCCATCAATAACTTCTACAACACTAGAACTCATGGACTTCGAAAGGCCACCCAAATTTTTTAGACTGGTAGTACATGTAGGATTGCATTATTTATTTAATACACAATACATGAGCAGAAGATTCACACCTTTACTCCCCAGACTCGTCACAGGTAATGCCTCCCTGGCAGATACATTTAACAGTCGCCAATGAGAACTAAGAACAATTATCAATTGCTGGTGATCCACAGATGTGCTGAAAGAGTTGCGTGCTAAAAGATGGACAGATGCTCGTTTTCATAAATAATTTGGTTTCTATTTTCCGGAAAGGCAAAAAAAGGTTCAGTATTTCTGGAAAATAGATACCCTTGCCAAATATATTTATTACAAGGTATTGGGATTGGATAGGACAAGCAAGGCCGCCTCGGAAACATCTTCCAGACAACACTCACTAACAAGAACTAAGATCGGTACCTAGATTGGAATAAATGAACTTGAACTGAACAGATATGTGCGGTCAAACATGGACGACGACTGTATTTATGAATATGTGGCTTTCTATACCCCCAAAAATAAAAAAAAGTATCTGTAAAGTAGATACTCTGGACAATAATAGCTATTCTCAGCTACCGAGAATACAGACTTTTATATTTAAGAGGATTTCTCGGTATTCAGTCATGTTTTCTTAGTATTCGGTCATGTTAACTTTATGGAGGCTTTCCCCCATTTCGACCTCATCACATCCATGAAAACAGTCAATGACCAGTGTCTGTGTGGTAGCACTTGACTGGAAGACAAGCAAAGTAGCTGATCTTAATCTCAGATATTTAATAAAAATGATTTTCTCAGAATAAGAATATATCAGATACATCTATGATTTTTTATATATGGCATCTGGCAAGATAGCTACTTTCTGCTTGTCCTGTGATATGATGGAAGATAAACAGCTTAAAACTCTGGTCAACTTTTGTGCTGTTTTGCAAAAAAAATGAGGTAATTTAATCTTTATTTCATGAGTAAAAGGTACACGATGGTGTGAAGCCTACAAATTCGGAGCAATGAGTGTAATGCATAAGAAAAGTCATTCCGAATAAAGTTAACAAACGCATATTGACAGTCTCACTATTTCGACAAAGTTATATTTGTCATCAAGAAAAATATCAAAACTGACCTCGTTTCATCCCTTTCTGTCGTGGTCCATGGTGGTTAATTTATATAGGACGGATTATATTAGGAAAGAAATACAGCTTCTTCAACAGGGCTTAACACGGCATGCGTCTATGACGACTTGTCTCCAGCTGCGAAAGATAGAAGACTTGCTGCTTTATATGTTCCGTCTATAATCTGCCTTGATTGTGATAATATGACAACTAAGCTTTAAAACCTTATTGACACCTATGAATTGAGTCACAACGATCAATTGATCAAATAGGCCTACCGTATTTATTACGGACAAAACTAAAAACTTAGCGCCTTGCTCAACACACGATGTTTACTGAAAATTTCGCCATGATAACCATGCTGCTTCCGCTCAAACTTTGCGCAGTTGGCCTTTGCGCACACCCGGAAGTAAACAGCGATAATGGAAGTGAGTGAGAGGGGATATTATCAGAATATCCCCTGCCATGCACCATGGACGAGACGTCGATCGCGATAATGTGATCAACATTTCATCCACTGTATTGATATTCATACTTTGCAGTTTTGACAGCGGCGAAAAACATAATTTATTTAATAAATTGACTTGACGACGGCAACATACGATTCATTTTTGCGCAAACGAAAAAACGTTCCCGCTTTTGTGGCCTGAACTGAAGCTGGCCTGAACTGAAGCAGTCACCTGTAAGTATGAAGTCCTGGGGGCTTAGAGACTGATACATCACCTGCCAAAATGTATTCATGATATCTCTCTTATGAAGCGTTCACTGTCAGGCTATCTCAGCAACAGGAGGCTGTATTAATTTTTCTCGTTAAAGTCTCGCAAGAGCCCAACTCTCACAATGTTCTGCGTATGCGCAAAGACGTTTCCGCGCAAGTTGTTGTTGCAACTGGCCTTTTTCAAACCGGAAGTGTAGAATTTTAGATGAACAATTTGGGCTTGAAAGACACACTTTTGTTCATCTGAGACACCCCAAATTCAATCCCCAGCTAGATATAAACCTCCTCTCCATTTTATCCAGGGGTTTGAACTCGGGAATCTGCTTTGTTCTCTCGGAAATTCTTGGAAACCAAGCAAGACTGCCCCATAGACTAAACCCATTCCAATAAGGCCCCCTCCCCTTCGGGGGGTGGCCTTAATAACAAATACAGCTGTGCATGGAGATAATTCGACACACTCCTAGAACGGTTTCTGTCCCCGCATCAGCATATAGGTCCACCAATAAGTTCTACAACATAACACATCTGTACATGGAGATAATACGACACACTCCTAGAACTATTATTGTCCTCACATCAGCATATGGGTCCATCAATAACTTGCAACATAAAAACACAGCTGTACATGGACATAGTACGACACACTCTTAGAACTATTACTGTCCTCACATCAGCACATGGGTCCATCAAGAACTCCTACAACATAACAAACACAGCCATACTTGGAGATAATACGACAAATTCATAGAATTGTCATTGTCCTTGTATCAGCACATGGCTCCATCAATAACTCCTACAGCACAACAACTGGATATCATAGTGCACACCCTGCATAACCTATGTTATGTAACCTCAAGCGTCTATTTCTAATTTGAGCTGGTCCGTAATGATTGAACTACAGACTGCACTTTTTTTTAGAGATTTCTGGCTAGATGGAAACTTTCTTTTCTAAGATATTTCATGATACACACCATGAAATGTATTCTCAAGTTAGGGTATGAAGTGTCTTTCTAATACTCATAATACTTTGGAACTAATGTCTGAATTTGAGATACTGACGCAACATGGCTCTATAATACATACATGAAAGCTTCATCAACCAGAAGGTAGGTTTGTTCAGTCTTGAAAATTATCATATCAACTTGGGTTAATGGTTTCTATGATTATATGGGTGACTCATATGGCTACGACTGGATAATGGGCCTGTCCCTATCAGTATACATGGTGAGATAATGATGGTAAGTGTAGACTTGTACAATAACTGACCTGTAATATATCAAACTGTTTCTGTAGAATCCTATCTGTCTCCTCTACATTAGCCTCAGGGTTCTGTAAGGGGAACGTGTCCACCAGTAGGGCAGCCGAGTTCGCTCGCACAGCACCATTTGCAACCTGGGAAGCGGAAAACACAATGTGACAATAAGTCTGCATTGATATAACAGCCTGTCTGCATTGATATAACAGCCTGTCTGGAATCCATTCTACAGATTTTTCTCTTCTAATTAAATTAACCTTTGGGTGACAGAAATTATGAATATATATCTTGGAATTACATATTTCTGTTTCACACTAATATATCCACTTTATATTATTATCTTATACCACTATTCAATAAACTTCTCTTTGCCACTCAAACCCAAATTTCTTAGTCACTGTGCTAACTTCAACAGAATAATGGATAACTATATGGAACAAGCAGCCAGAGGATGCTAGGTCCCCCGCCAAAATGGCAGCAATATTTATAAGCGCTGTCGGTTTCAGAAGATATTCATGAGGATGGCAACAGCTACTTCACAGGCGCAAGAAGCAGAGGGGTCTTTCCACCTTCCCAGGTTTTGAGATCAACTCCGAATGGCTGACTGAATGTTGATTGCTACTGTAATATATTTTCTTTATCATGTAGCATGAAAATTATGTCACCGAAATGCAACCCCAAGAGACAACTCATGGCATATTATCTGCAAACTAAATTTGACAAGAATATGAAGGCATCCTGAACCTATTGCCCAGAAACCAAATTTAGACTTTGCCACAATGAGTCACCACCTGTAGGTGCAAGCAGGCAAAACACAATCCCAAATGACATCTCATGTCATGGTATCGGCATATGAACTTTGAGACTCTGAAGAGGGGTCCTCAAGTTATTGCCGGTACTAGATGCCCACCAGTGTTCATGTTATTTGGGGCGGGTCACATATGAATACAAAATTTGAGAATAATCTGATGAGCAGTTGCCAAATTATTGCCCGTAAACAAATTTTTCCACCAGGAGACGCCACCTGTAGGCAGAAGCGGGAAAAATACAATCCCAAGGAACATGGTATCGTGGGGACATCTGCATACCAAATTTGAGAAGAATCCGATGAGGGTCCTCAAGTTATTGCCCAGAAATCAAATTTAGATTTTGACACCAGGTGATGCCACCTCTAGGCGCAAGTCAGTGAAATGCATTATCAAGCGACATCTTATGTCACGGTACATTCATACAAAATTTGGGAAGAATCCGATGGTCAGTTCTCAAGTTATTACCCGGAAACGAATTTGTGATGTTGCCACCAGGTGGCGCCACCTGTGAGTGCAAGTGAGCGAAAGGCAACCCCAAGCAACAGCTCCTGGCATGGTAAATGCATGCCAAATTTGAGAAGAATCCGATGAGCCGCAGCGTTTCTCATGTTACCCAGAAAGGTACATATGTAGGATATTTCAAAGAAATTCGACCAAGTGTTTCTAAGTTATCACTTGCAGCATGGAATAATGGAATGAACTTTAGTGGCGCCACCTCCGGGTGGATTTTGCTGAAATGCATCACCAACGGTGTTTTGTCGCAGGGAATGCATTTACCAAATTTCGAAGAGATCCGACAAATTGTTCGAAAGTTATCGCTCGCGAAGGATTTGAACAAACATGAACGGACATGCATTAAAGATTGGAACAAGACCCAGTGGCGCCACCTACAGGCGAATCTTGCTGAAACGTACTACCAGCGACGTCTTGTCGCAAAGAATGCAGATGCCAAATTTCGGAGGAATCCGACAAAGCATTTAGGAGTTATCGCTTATGAAGCATTTGCACGAACATCCACGGACATGCACTAAAGATTGGAACAAGACCCAGTGGCGCCACCTACAGGCGGATCTTTCTGAAACGTAATACCAACAGACGTCTTGTCGCAAAGAATGCAGATGCCAAATTTCGGAGGAATCTGACAAAGCATTTAGGAGATATCGCTTACGCAGTATTTGCACGGACATGCACTAAATATTGGAACAAGACCCAGTGGCGCCACCTACAGGCGGATCTTGCTGAAACGTAATACCAACAGACGTCTTGTCGCAAAGAATGCAGATGCCAAATTTCGGAGGAATCCGACAAAACATTTAGGAGTTATCGCTTACGAAGTATTTGCACGGACATGCACTAAAGATTGGAACAAGACCCAGTGGTGCCACCTACAGGCGGATCTTGCTGAAACATAATACCAAGAGACGTCTTGTCGCAAAGAATGCAGATGCCAAATTTCGGAGGAATCCGACGAAGCATTTAGAAGTTATTGCTTACGAAGTATTTGCACGGACATGTCCGTGCATGCACGGACACATAGAAGCAAGACCCCAGTGGCGCCACCTACAGAAAGATCTTGCTGAAACGCAATACCAAGAGACATCTTGTCGCAAAGAATGCAGATGCCAAATTTCGGAGGAATCCGACAAAGCATTTAGAAGTTATTGCTGACGAAGTATTTGCACGGACATGTCCGTGCATGCACGGACACATAGAAGCAAGAACCATTTTAAAGTCCCCGGCCGCGTTGCGGCGGGGGACAAATATGATTAATCTGTAATGGTGCTAAGTTATATCTGCTCTAAACAAGCACACAAAGTGATCTCTCCATCCAAAGGAAGTGGGGACTTTTTCTTCATCAAACTCAATTTTGAAATTGAATGAACTTAATATAAAGCGCAAAATAAAACCAAGAACTTAATTTTTCAGTATTTTCATCATTCAGTGAACAAAAAACTCAAATTGTATTCATTCTGATGAAAAAAATTTTATATATCATTTGTAATGTAAAAACTGTAGATGGGGTTGCTCATCCATCAATACACAGTATCTTTTACAACTGCTTTGAATCGTATTAAGTCCCTAGAGTTCTTCTAGGGGCAAACGGCCGAAAACAAAATGATTTTCCTCTCATGAGAGCAATCGCGAATAATTGACTTTTCTAATTTTTCTAATTACAACCACTGATAGTGGTTTACAGGTCATCCTTTCTTTACAAGATTTGAAGTTAATGTTTATTTATTACCGGAAAATGATACACGAAGTTCAAAAATCAACTGTCAAGCCTGCCACATCCGTGAAAGGCAAAACTAATGGATAAATAAAACGTACCTCACTAAATTGACTGACACTATTTGGTGAAATCAGTCTTTATTTTTATTGGCTGCACATGTCTGGCAACAACCAGAATACAACCTTAATAAAACTTTTCCAGTGAGTATTTTAATCTGAAAAATCGACCATAGAGGTCCATGTCCCCCGCTAGCAGCACCAGTTATGGTGGATTACATCCACCATAACTGGCGCTGCTGCTATGGTCTATGGTCGATGGTCGATTTTTTTTGGGTCGATGATATTTCACATCATTGATGAAGAAGAGAATGATTTGAAAATGGAGATATCGCTGATGAGCTTAACATAATCTGATCCAGCGGATTGGATTATGCACATCCATAAAACATAATACCAACTGTCCTCTCACCAATGTCCATGCACTCCCCAAGTTTGAAGTAGATTGGTTGAATCGTTCTAGAGTTATTGTTCAGACAAGATCTAAATGCTGAAAATCTAAGATGACTGATGGTGGCCATCTTGGATTACACAGGTAACTGAAAAGCAATGACAACTGTCCTCTCACCGATGTCAAGCCAAACTGCAAGTTTGAAGTTGATCAGTTGAATTATTCTAGAGTTGTTGTCCAGACAAGATGCAACTGCTTAAAATGCAACATAATCCAATATCGCTGGTGGATGGCAGCCAAATTGGATTATGGTCGTTCGTACCTGCTCGTTCATGAAACACAATCCTAACCGGGATCTCACAAGGTCAAGGGACCCCCAAGTTTGAAGTAGATCAGTTGAATCGTACTCTAGCTATTGTCCGCACAAACTGCTTAAAATCCAATGAAATCCAGTATATAATAATAATAAATGCTTTATTTAACGAGGGTTACACAATCAGTCAGCGACTGTTCTCCCTTGAGGCCCTCATAACAAAAGAAAGATGTTCAAATATATTGTATCTATAAAGCACAATTGATGATGATAATATATATGTAACATACAAATAATCAATCTCTGTTATTATTTACAAAAGTATGGCTGATGGTGGCCATATTGGATTAAGCACGTCCTTGATAAACAATCCTAATCCTCTTCTCAACAATGTGAAGGCACTCCCCAGGTATGAAGTAGATCGGTTGAATCATTCTCGAGTTATTGTCCGGACAAGATCCAACTGCTTATAATCCAAAATGGCTGATGGCACATTGCTGAAAAACAATCCCAACCGTCCTCTCGCCAATGTCAAGGCACACCCCAAGTTTGAAATTGATCGGTTAAATCGTTCACGAGTTATTGTCCGGACAAGAAAATCTTACGGAATTACGGACACCGGTGTTTCTAATATCCCCCCCTACTAAGTAGCGGGGAACAATAAA
>JAVTVY010031721.1:0-119960 GCA_036873755.1 Hanleya hanleyi
GACACTTTTCATCGGTTTGTCAGAGCCAATTCAGATAAAACGATCTGAAATATCGTAGCCGAACACTGCGACAGTTTGATGGTAACGGAGATCAGGACGTCTCAAGCTGCCAATTTCGGAGACGGAAGCGCACATGACATTCTTGCGAAAATTCTGCAGTCGTTTGGCACGCGATATGTGTTGTTTGTGCACATGTCTTCGATATTCTTATGAGTGCACAGAAGCGATACGATCGTCTCCCGATGTCAAGATTTGTATAGATCAAAAACTTATCAAAGCGGGATGTTATCAAAACGGTCAAATATTCGAATAGTGTATATTTTGCTTCAGTTGAATTTTCAATGATAAACCGGTGACTAAAAGTTTTCTACTCGAATTTTTCGAAACCTGTTCAATCATCACCAGTAATATGTGATATGCATTTCATTAGTCAAGACATTTTCAAAGTTGCATATACAAATGTATACAAGGCTAGTTCAGTTTTATGATTTTTAACCTCAACCCTCGGACATAGGGATATTGTCTTTGTTAAGTACGTCTGTCCACCTTTCTAATATTAACCTGTCCGGTCTGGCCTAGCCTATGACGGGTTTAACTAAACTATTCTTGGTGTTATGTCACAATTTTTCAATGCAGGGATATTGTCATGGTCATTTACGTCCGTCGACCTGCCTTGATGGTCTGTGCCTATGGCAGGTGTTCAAAAAAATCTATTGAATGGCGTCCAACCTTTCAACCCTTCTTTATCACATGGATACTGTCATCACCATTGTAACGTTCACAAATAGAATAAGAGAAAGATTCCGTTCAACAATTCACTTTCCATCTCGTTTTCTTGTTTTATGGGTTAACAATGCAAGCTTTTATCACTGATCAGACATTCAGCAGGCAGCTGTCTTGCATACTAGATACCGGCCATGATTTTACTTCAACATTTAAAAATCTAATTTTGTTGTGCTAATTTTTTTTTATGGAGATTTTTTTTTTTTTTTCCGACCGACCGACCCGAATTTTTAGGGCCTTCAATCCGTAAACCAAGAAATAAAAAAAAAGTGGCCTATCTTCTGTTCAGTGGATATTCTGGAGATCATTTTCGTCGACGGCATGTCCAAAAGGTAGAAAACTTTTCATCTTTTTCAACACAAAATACATCGTCGTGGTCGAGTTCAGATCGATGGCAAAAGTAAATATGTTCAGGGGAGTCTACTCGTGCATTATTTGGAAATAGAGAACTGTTGTCTCCCTTTACTGTCTTTATGCATGCGTGCGCCGCTGTTCTAGGAATCCTATTTCCGTTCGTTTGTTGCTGAGAGACTGGCCAAAATGAACTGACAGATTAATTTGCCGGGCTGCCAAATAATGAAATAAATTGTGTGATGGCAAAAGTATCAACTGTACGATCGTGGGGGTTTAATGACTGGCTCAACATTACGAAAAAGGAGAAAAAAAACGGACATGATATTGTGACAGAAATGAACTGCTCGCTGTGTTCGAAGTACGAACGGCAAATTCAAACGGTGAGAAATTTTCAACAAGGCAGCTTGGATTAGCGGCACGCGTACAATCAAAAAAGATTGCGTGATCACACATTCGAAGGCAGAACCACATAATCTTATTAAAAAAATGCAGGTCAAATTTTGCAATTGCAGGTCATCTTGGATTTGACCTGCAAATTTTTTGGAAGGGTTTTTTTTTTGCAGGTCATCTCTCATGCTCTAAAGCGAGCCCTGCAATGCCTCGATTACGCATGTGCACCATGACGTCACTTCCGATCAATACTGCCGCTGTCGTAGCCTACACGCTGAGGGCTTCAAGGCGACACTCTGCACGACCCATTGTGACCAGGTTTAGTTTCTCATTCGCCCAAACACACCTTGCCACGCACCCCTAAAATACCATCACCCTGTACACCTCGACAATGCATGAGCACCAGGACATCATTCCAGTCAGAATCTCCCCAAGTTTAGTCTACTGCACGAGCGCTTTAAAACGACATCCTATATGACCCATTGGGACCAGGGTTAGCCAACGAAAGCCCATTCGACGGGTATGAAGTCCGCATATTTGTTTCGAGAAGATCCTAGTTTTGCATACACCCACCTGTCACGTGACCGCGAGTGACCTCGAGCATAAGTGGCGTCATCCCCGAAGTGACATTTCAATGCCTACCCCGCTCGGAAAATTTGGAGATTTGCCCTTTCTATACTACTAAGGGCGCATACAAATGAAGATTGGTAGATCGTCTTTATTGTCTGGAAAGAAAAGAATCAAAGAATTCAGACATGACACGATGGTTAACTATTTAAATGCAATTTTATTCTTGTATAATCTTATGTATATATTAACGAGTAAATATATATAATGATCTTTCATTTAAGTTTACAACAACCCAGCACAAATTTGGGAAAGCGCGCATTGTAAGACACAAATATATTACCATGACAACTGGAATAGCAATACAACAATGTAGTTGAATTGTCATGTCTATGGTGCTACTAAACCTCCAGTGTCTTTGATCATAGGACAATCGCATACATGTAGATCACAAATACCAGATCATTAGCCTTCACTCTCGACTGAAAATCCGCCCAAGGAGAAAACCTCTAATCTGCGCAAGATTACAGGCAATGCTATGAGCAAATTTCCTGTGAACACCGGTGCCAAGATCTTGAACGAGTGAAAAATATGAATACCTAAAACAACATGAAGCTGCGCTATCCAAACCCCTCGGCTCTGAACCCCAGCTATTATAATAAGGGTGTCTCTACCAATTGATTGGCTTGTGGGAAGAAATATTTACCCATGGTATTGTAAGTGTACTTTCTTTGAAAAAAAAAAAAGTTTTCCTCCCCTTAAATTAATTTGTTTCTTGAATAAATTGAAAGAGCTGTATCGATGTCTCACCAAAACAACAGTACACATGGCTAGATAAATACAGTACATGTATACTAAATGGCACAGGTATGTCATTTCAAAACAGATTTGCAAGCATTCTTTGCATTGTCTAAGAGAATGAATGAATAAATCAGTCATCCAATCAATAAATAAATGTGATAGTATACTAACATGATAATAGAAATAATATGCAAACTTAACATAGGAATTAGTGGATTTTGTTAGACAAGGGGCATAACTCTGCAAAATACTTTCTGACACGACTCATTTTCGATAGGCATCTAGTCCAAAACAACAGTACACATGGCTAGATAAATACAGTACATGTATACTAAATGGCACAGGTATGTCATTTCAAAACAGATTTGCAAGCATTCTTTGCATTGTCTAAGAGAATGAATGAATAAATCAGTCATCCAATCAATAAATAAATGTGATAGTATACTAACATGATAATAGAAATAATATGCAAACTTAACATAGGAATTAGTGGATTTTGATAGACAAGGGGCATAACTCTGCAAAATACTTTCTGACACGACTCATTTTCGATAGGCATCTAGTTCAGGTCAAGAGAAACAACTGTATCACGTTAGGATGTTGTATATGGAACGGTTCTGAAATTATCACAATAAGAAATCATAAATGGATTTTTATTTGTAAAAAGGGGCACAACTCTGCAAAATATTGTCCGAGATGACTCATTTTCAATAGGCTTCTGAGTTACGTGAAGATAAATAGATGTAACAAGTTTGGTTGCCATGCATGAAACGGTTCTGTAGATATCGCGGTAACGGATTTTATTAGACAAGGGACATAACTCTGCAAAATACTTTCTGACAAGACTCATTTTCGATAGGCATCTAGTTCAGGTCAAGAGAAACAACTGTATCACGTTAGGATGTTGTATATGGAACGGTTCTGAAATCATAAATGGATTTTTATTTGTAAAAAGGGGCATAACTCTGCAAAATATTGTCCGAGATGACTCATTTTCAATAGGCTTCTGAGTTACGTGAAGATAAATAGATGTAACAAGTTTGGTTGCCATGCATGAAACGGTTCTGTAGATATCGCGGTAACGGATTTTATTAGACAAGGGGCATAACTCTGCGAAATACTTTCCGACACGACTCATTTTTGATAGGCACCTAGTTCAGGTGAAGAGAAACAACTGTATCACGTTAGGATGTTGTATATGGAACGGTTCTGAAATTATCACAATAACAAATCATAAATGGATTTTTATTGGTAAAAAGGGGCATAACTCTGCAAAATATTGTCCGAAATGACTCATTTTCGATAGGCTTCTGATTTACGTGAAGATAAATAGATGTACCAAGTTTGGTTGCCATGCATGAAACGGTTCTGTAGATATCGCGGTAACGGACGGACGGACGTACGGACGTACAGACATACGGACGTACAGACGTACGGACGTACGGACAGCCGTACATGATGACGACAATACCCCTAGGCCAAATTTGGCCGAGGGGTAAAAAACTAAGGGACGCAATTTATAGTAACAATGAATGAATGCATAATAAAACACACAAGGCACTGCAACGAACATAATTAGAAGTAAACAAAGGTGAATTGAACTACATACATTAAAAGCCCCTCAAAACATTTATTGAGGAAGCAGTTTCAGTACACTGAATTCAGACTCATTTTATATCCATCTGATGATTTTCAGTCCACAGTTTCAGCGGAAATATGGCAAAATAGGGTCAAAATACAAGGGTGAGTGAGTGAGTGAATATGATTTAACGTCGCTTTCAACTATATTTCAGTCATATCACGACGTTGGGTCCTATTCCTTTTCTCACCCGGGAACCCCACAGGTGCCTCAGTTAGCCGTCTCTTACGACAAGCTCTCTGAGGAGCTGAGGATTATTCTTACCATGACCTGCGGTGAGCGCAACAACATCCCAGGTCAATCCCCGGGGCGGGTCAAAATACAAAATACGATTATACCAAACCTGCAAACGACCTGCGTTTCCTCTTCTCTTAGGAATTGCATTGGAATATAGTTCCGTGTTTAATACAATACATGTGGGGTGGAGCATGTTCGCTAGCCAAGTCTACCACATCACGAATCTCTATACGAATTGATTGTGATGCAGTCGACTTGGCTAGCGATGGAGAGGGGTAGCTCACTTTTCATAGCAGAGAAGCCACCAGGTTTATCGTCATTATTGGTGATACTGGCCCTGCATCTCGCATGGTTCACATTTCGGGAATAGATATAGCACCTATTTTATCAAAATGACAACATGGGTTTTCATCAAGTTCTGCTCCGAGAGTTAAAATGGCCCAACTTCTAGGACCTTTTCTGAGTGAGGCCTCCTGATATTCGCCGCCACATCAAGTACAATGGGCAGAAATAATGTCATTCCGTTAGACGTCATCACAGTGAATATGGGTGCAACTAGGCCAGATGTATACTGCCTATTAAATTTAGAAGGATTGTTTTGATATTTTTGAGAGTTAAATATTATAGAAACATTTTAAAATATATATGACCAACCATTCTCACCCAGTCAGGTGTAAATACCAATCATTGTTCGCTGGAAATCCAAACTACAATCTTGAACCCATGCAGAAATTTTAACGGTGATTTGGGAGCAAATGTATCAGCCATGCTTGAGTAGTTCGATTCGTCAGCATTAATGTAAAAAGTTCACTCTTTTAACATCAGTGACAAGACCATTTAATGACCTTCTCGAATTCGGTCCATGATGATATATCTTGGATATTCCGATTACCGGTACACAATGAAAAGGCAAAGAAATTAAATGGAATCTAGAACAACAGGAGATGAGAGAAAAGGAGATGAAAAGATAAGGGGTGGGGGTGTCATTTTGGCCTATATGTGGTGCGGTGGAAGTCGAAAAAATAAAATGTCCTAAAAATAATTGTGTTTTAATGTAACGGCAAGAGAAAATGTACAATGAAATATGTACACAAAATGTGACAGTTCTAGCTCGTTATGATGATAGTTATGACACGAAATTGGAATCGACAGGCTATTTCGTGAAAAAAGGGTCTAAATCGAGTCATTTAAACACACATTTGGACACGAAGGATCCCTTGGGCCATTTAACTTTGTGATGTGCGGTGGCATATCATTTTTGTCCAAGGGGTGTTTGATGTCTGAATGTGTGTCTAAAAGACAATACATGACATAAATTAAGCCAATAGGTATACAATAACCACAAATGGAACCAGACCAAATATTACGTACAATTATCTACAATAACGTTGAAGTCACTAATTCAGATGAGGTCTACGGGTATGACACTCAAATTTTTCCCTGTATCAGCCAGCCCGTTTGTCTACACAAAACATGGCATTCTCTCTACGGATATCTATGCCCAATCATTGAAACAGAGACATGGCAATGAGCAGAGTTATATATAGGGCTTTAGCAAAGGCAAAAATGTAGAAACTGGTAACAATAAATAGAAATGCAGTTTCCTCTCTAAACATAGTATGGAAGAAGAAACGTTTCTGATCGCCTGATAGATTTTAATAAACAATCATTCTCCAACTGAGCCACCGATCGCCAATGGATGAGTCAAAGGATATGTGACGACAATAACTCCCTTGTGTGTGACGGTAATCAAGCTGAATTTGTTTTCAATCCAAAACCTGCCAAATCAGATTTTTCTGGAAGTTTACATACTGAAATATCAGCCTCTAAAAATGCTCAGTTGTATAAAAAATGGAGATATGATTGATCAAAATGTGCTCCTCGGCCCGATTTGGTATTTTTGAGACATTTGTAGTGTTGATTTTCTCTTATAGCAAAAATATAACACCTCAAACCAAAATAATTTTGTCTGCCAATATATTAGGAAGTTTGTTTATTGGAAAGAACCATGAATTATTTTGGTTTGAGGCATCATATTTTTGCTACAGGAGAAAACCCTTCATGAAAATACCCCAAAATCCTAAAATAAGCCCGGGAGCACATTTTGATCAATCATATGTTCATTTTTATGCAGCCCCGTGGGGCTGCCGGGGATTGACCTGGGATGTCGTTGTGCACACCGCAGGTCATGGTAAGAATAGGCTCCAGCTTCTCAGACAGCTTGTTGTAAGAGGCGACTAACTGAGGCACCCGTGGGGTTCCCGGGTGTGAAAAGGAATAGGACCCCACCCGTGTGGTTCCCGGGAGTGAAAAGGAATACGTAGGACCCAACGTCGTGATATGACTGAAATATAGTTGAAAGCGACGTTAAATCATATTCACTCACTCACTCACTCATTTTTATGCAACTGAACATCTCAGAAAAATCTTATATGGCAGGTTATAGAGTGGAAAAAAAAAATCGGCTTTATTACCATCACACACAAAGGAGTTTTTCTTATGTAAACGTCACATATCCTTTGGACATTACTGGTCCGCTTGGAATATTGCATCTTGTTTAGACGAACAGTCAAGTTAGATTCCGGACTTGAGGCAGCCCAGGTATCTCAAGGGGGAAGGTTATACCAGAAAATTTGACTAAATAATTTTTCCCAGTCATTGTCAGTCGTTTGCTGCCCTGCTAGCTGAGTTAAGCCTAACTAACAGTCCTATTGACTAGAATAACGCAAAAATAAATGTATCATAAATGAAAAATTCATCTTTCAATAATTCCCTCGTGTCTAGAATGGCAAGTGGGTGAATTTTCATGACAATATCTCAAGACAATGGAAAGAAATCATCATGAGATTGACAAGGACTGGGTAACCTTACCCCTTGAAATTGGTAGCTCAGCCTTTTCTTTGTATAGGAAATAGGAAATGTAGCACATGTACCTATCATATGGTTGTGAAACACTGCTGCTGAAATTTCAAACACGAAACACTGCATTTCCATTCGTGTCCAACTTGACCAGTGAGGAGTGAGAGAGCATGGACAAAACTGTTGTCATCTTTGGCTCGGATATTCTTGCACTGGAAAATCAAAGTTTTGCCTAACTCTCATATGTTGCAATAAAATTTCCCTTCGGAAGAGGAATATTGTGACTCAATTCTCGAAGAAAAGTGGGTATTTAGGGGACCAGAATGCTCTGCAGTGTCTGTTGATTGTATTCAACATTAATATAAAGTCCTCATGGGTTAATGAGCTGTTCCAAGCAAAGATCTTTACTCAAGATACATCCATGCTGAAATGCTCAATATTCCAACAGATGCAGAATTACCCTTGTCATTGTTAGAGAACATGGATTATACCACACCGGTCAGTTTCAGGACGTTTCCATCACCCATACTATCCAGGATTTCCATGACCATATCAACCATGTATGCTCATTGACAAAGCCCTCTTCCTTTTCAATTTATACCATTATCATTTCGTTTCTTCTTCTTTCGAGATTTTAACATTTGCAATGCTTTGTCCAGGATCTGATCCTTTAGGAATGCCGCACAAATTTTCCTTGTTGATTTCATTCTTTGCCAATGTGTGTGCAAACTGTTCCTACTCGTGACAGATGATATCTTAGCTCATGGTACAGACAATCATTGGAGGTCGACAATTCATGCAGACACATATTGCACCTGTAGAGACATGCAGCAGCACAAAGTGAAAAAAAAAAAAAAACTACACCCAGACAAGGATGTTTCCAATTCAGGAATGACTGGATATGTAGAAAACAGGTATCTTGGTCGTCTTGAGTATTTAACAGGTACGCAGTAATCTATATATAACAATATTATAAGACCATGTAATAATGGTACAAACGTCCACCTAAAATAGTCTTAACATTATCCTATTGTAATCTGGTTTAGGGAACTTTGTTGGTATAACCACAACGCAAGCTATTTTGTCTTGAAAATGATTAAATATATGCCGACTAAAGCTTTAATCTTAACTAATAGTAATATGTTGATAGCTCATGCCCCATGCACCCATATGACAACTCCCCCTCTCCCTTCCCAGTCGATTCCACCGATGAGGGCACCATCATCTTGGAAAAGGCTTTCCGTTGTTGGATTGTTTGTTACGTTCATGCTCAGAAATCCGGTCATGTACAAGTTATTGATATCATCACTTAATTGGGTGAGAGATGTCGTCTGGGTCTAGTACAACAGTAGTCGGTCCCACATTCATAACAGTCTTGAGACATTTGCAAAATTACGATTCTGCATTCGCCAGACTATTTCTGATAAGCTTACAATAAATTGTACCATTTAAGACAGTTCCACTATCGACAGTCTCGTAATGTTGAAAAGATGGTTCTTTAGTTCCCATGCATCCCCAAACTTCTATCATCAGTTATCAAAAATTACAGGTTGCTTATAGCATTGCTACATGTATGACCCAGCAAAACATGACAGAAGCATAGTAACTATTAGAGGATACAAGCTTCGAGTGCCAAATCACAGGACAGCAAAGGTGGAATCAAATAATAATCTTGCATGCAGATACAATACTTTTGACTATGAAAACAATGCTTCCATGTTGAATATTATTCAGAGGATAGAACACTTTCAATGTATACAAACAACTGAACTGGATATAGTACAACTCAGGCTTAACACCAATATTGTTGCAAATTGTTGTGTAGGCATAAAATTGAAAGGCTTGAATAGTCATTTAGTGATACTCGCATTTAACAACTTTCACTTCCATCACAATTGAGATAACGTATGCTTTGTATTATCTGTTGGTTCACCAGTCAAACACGTTTAAAATGGCAAGAATTGGGATTGTATTGGGATTGGGATTCAAATATTGTATTTCCACTTGTATTTCCACTTCAAATATTTATTTATTCATATATATTTATCCGCTACATTTGTTATAAATATTGGACAAGCGGAAATCCCGAAGTCTGTGTGTTCCATTTATTCCCACTTAGCATGTCACACAAGTCACAATACTATATGCTGGATTCCGTCAAGGTACGATCAGTTATTGTCTGTCCCGAGAGGGTATATCTGTTTTTAGTATATACCTCATGTTAGAATAATACATTTTGATTGGACATCCATAGAATATCTATGAGATCAAACTTCCAGCAGGATTAATCTCACCATATGTCTTGTCAATTATTTTGAAGTGGAAAAAACTAGCAAGGACTCAAATTTCACGGTCCTACTTATGAAACAAAGTTGCACTACATTTTCGATGGTTTTTTTTCTAATCTTTGCTGGCCTGAACATAAAACACAGCAAGGAAGCAATCAGAGGTTGCTCAATTGTATGCTACTCCCCCCTCCCCCCCTTCCGCTTTAATCGGACACTGCTCCGCCATTGTTCTGTTCTGTATTGGTCTGTGGAGGCCTTTTTTCGGCACCAAATCCAAAAATGCGACTTGTTTACGAGAACTACATTCCTTGGGAATATATTGTGGTGAAATTATGAAGCGATCGTGAACTTCGTGAACTTTGAATGCATCCAATTCACTCTTTTTGGGGCAATTTCATACTTCAGGACCTATGTGGTCTGCTTTGGAATGTAGAATAACAATTTTATAGCCATTTTCCCGGTCTAAATCGGTTATGGACGGAGATCCAGCCTGGACAAATAAATATATCCCATTCATTTAGGTTTGATGAACAAAGGGCCATAACTCTTGAAAACATAACCGAAAGCAGAGAAACTTCACGCTGCACAACTATGGGGCATTGACCACATATGCAAATTCCATACTTGTCCATGCAATATTAACTGAGATCTGCAGCCCGGACAAGTCCCAATTCACAAAGATTTCAAGAACAAAAGGGCCATAACTCTTGAAAAGTGAAACGCGGAGAAACTTCACGCTGCACAACTACAGGGCACTGACCACATACCCTGGAAATTTCAGAATTGTCCATACAATATAAACCAAGATCCAGCCCGGACAAGTCCCAATTCACAGAGATTTCAGGAACAAAGGGCCATAACTCTTGAAAATATAAGCGAAACGGGGAGAAACTTTACGCTGGACAACTGTGGGGCACTGACCACATATCATGCAAATTTCATACTTGTCCATACAATATTAACCAACATCCAGCCCAGACAAGTACCATTCACAGAGATTTCAGAAAAAGGGCCATAACTCTTGAAAATTATACCGGAACTCGGAAAAAAGTCTATGCTGCACAACTAAGAGGCAATGGCCACATTCCATGCAAGTTTCAATCCTGTCCATCAAATATTAACCGAGATATCGCGCGGACAAGAAATTCGGACGGACGGACAAAGCGATCCCTATATGAAGGACTTTCAAGGACCTGTTTCCAAAATATCAAATTTTAAAGGACTTTCAATGCCTTGAAATGGTCCAAGTGGAATTCAAGCACTTTCAAGGAAATCAAGCAAGCCCGTAGGCTGGTTTGGCAACGGGGGGTTCGGTAGAGAATATTGCGGAACTCCTAATGCGAGCGCGGCAGGCTAGGGGGGTCCGGAAAAATTTAAAATTTAGATGCCATATGGTGCGTCCTGGCGCATTTTGACAGCATATTTTCGACATCCGCCAATTGCATTTTTTCGACTGATAAATTCAGTATATGACTATAATCGACTCGTTGTGTGAATGATAATCTTGTCGACTGGGAGATGGTCAATATTCAACCATGGGATGCCCGCTGGTGGTTTTTGACTTTGGCAGCCACTTTGCCTGTTTTTCTATTGGGTTATCTCCCTTCCCTAGGTTAAGAGATGGGGATTTCCTTTAACCCTACCTGGCCTGGGGGGCATTATGGCCCCCACTACCAAACTTTCTGCACTATATCCGGAATGACAAAAAATGGAGAGCTGAAACTCCGTGACTGTATAATTTATCACATTGGGGTCATGTTGAGCCTATTTGCATAACCCACCGAGCAGAGGATCATGGGTAAATCCAAGATGGCGGCCACAAGTGATGTTTTTGTCATATTTCTTCAAAATTTCTGCTTTTCCGAGATGAAAAGTGGACAAAAACTTTTATTTCACATCACATTAATATTTAGTAATTTATCATGCAGTTTTTGCAGAGAAATTGCAAAAATAAAAAAATCAGACCAAAAAATGCCGTTTTTGATAATGACGTCACTGTGATGTCATCAAAGCGGCCATCTTGGATTTTTTTACATTTTCTGGTAGAGCTTGACGCAAGGGTAGAGTGTGATAAGTTTCAGCCCCAAACAGGTCCCAAAAAGCCCAGGCCAGATAGGGTTAAAAGCTTTCTAGCCGAGAATTTTGCACAACAACATCCATCCAATTTGCTAAATTTTGATAGACATTGTGATTATCTGCAAACAGATTAGAATATAAGAAAAAATACTATTTATATGAATTTTTCATGAATATGCTTCAAAACCAAGGCTATTCCCTATGTTTTCTGGGTTATCAAATTGAGCAGGAGTCAGTCCACTTAACGTTGCCTACAGCTAAAAAATGCACACCAACCTATATTTTTTTCTTTGTTTTTCTTCATATTACACAATTATGAATGCAACAACACACATTATTCAAAAAGTTAATTACCGTGATTTACCACCAGCGGACATCCATAACTCCTCACTCCGGTGTGGTGGCTAAGAGTGTCCGGGGATAAGTGTCCCGTTTCCTATCTTTTTATTGAGTGAAGAGTGTCCTACCTCTGGAGATATCTAGAGAAGAGTGTCCTAGCTGTGTTAGAAGATAGGAGCCGGACTCGGACTAGAGGTCAGGGGCGAAACAACATGACACGATACACCAGATATCAACTCTAGATCTATTTTTATTCAGGTCAATATTATCTATAATCTGTTGCGAGTGTCCAAGGGCCTTGGATGCGGGTCCTTCCGTGCACACTGAATTTTTTTCCCCCGGCAGCGGAACTCGTCTGCTCTGCGGGTGAACCCCAACAGCCTACGGGCCTGTCAAGGTAGTGAAGGGACCCGGATATATCACTGCTGGATACAGGTGACTACATGTAGGAAACCATTCAACCAATAAATGAAAAGGATCAAGATTAGTGCATACACAGTGCACCTGATTGCAGTTGTCATACATGACAGACTAAGGATTATTGTGTAGCCCTGAAATCTGATTGCAGTTGTCATACATGACAGACTAAGGATTATTGTGTAACCCTGAACCCAAACAACATCTCACAAACAAACCTGCTGAGGAGTCCTCAAACATAATCAATTCAACCATATCTTATTTCACCAGGGATAACAAGGCGAACATGTTTTCTATAACTATATCATATGCTCATTTACTTTTGTTTACAACATATAAGGCCGAGGTGAATTAGTGCTGCTTGATTCGGGTATAACATCAAGAAACTTCCGTAAATCTCCTAAGTGTTCGGATGTTTTCACAGTAAATTTGGCTGACATATGGTAAGATTATAACCTAAGGATGAATGGCCAAATCCTTCTATGGAAATTGTGAGGAGATCATACCTGATGGCAGGGGAAGTAACTCTCCAGGAGGGAACTTTGTCACAGATGACCATGTAGAACACGACAGTTACAGTCTTAATCAGACATCATTCAGTGCACAAAATATGTTATTGTCTGCTCCTTCAGGACCAATCTCTATATATTTTCCTCTGGAAACTGTCACCTCCAGAGAACATCTCCACAACAGGACACTTTCACCTCCAGAAGACACCATCTCCCCAAGAGGACATCCAGAGGACATCTTCTCCTGAAGAGGACACTATGACCTCTAGAGGATACCATCTCCCCAAGAGGAAACTATGACCTCCAGAGGACACCATCTCCCAAAGAGGACAATATCAACTTCAGAGGACACCATCTCCCCAAGAAAACACTATCATCCAAAGAAGACACCTTCTCCCCAAGAGGGCAATATCACCTTCAGAGGACACCATCTCCCCAAGAGGACACTATCACCTCCAGAGGACACCCTCCCCAAGAAAACACTATCATCCCAAGAAGACACCTTCTCCCCAAGAGGGCAATATCACCTCCAGAGGACACCATCTCCCCAAGAGGACATTATAACCTCCAGAGGACACCATCTCCCCAAGAGGACACTATAACCCCCCAGAGGACACGATTTCCCCAAGAAGATACTATCACCTCCAGAGGACACCATCTTCCCAAGAGGATACTATCACCTCCAGATGAGGGCACCATCTCTCAAAGAGGACAATATCCGCTCCAGAGGACACCATCTCCCCAAGAGTACACTATCATCCCAAGAAGATACCATCTCCCCAAGAAGGCAATATCACCTCCAGCAGACACCATCTTCCCAAGAGGGAAATATCACATCCAGAGGACACCATCTCCCCGAGAGGACACTATCACCCCAAGAGGACACCATCACCCCAAGAGGGCAATATTACTTCCAGAGCACACGATCTCCCCAAAAGGACACTATCACCTCCAGAGGACACCATCTCCCCCAGAGGACACTATCACTTCCACAGTCGATAGGGCACCATCACCCCCTGCAGAAGACCTATTCACAACCAGAATCACCCCCAGATGACACTGTATGGTGATGTATACCGGTACTGAGATTCAGTTTATCAAATATATCTTCTTACTTGAACAAACTGTAACAGTCACACTTTACATGCCCAGTTGTGATAGTTCCTTTCGGAAAGTTCCATTCCACTGCCACAAGAAGAATAGTTTTCAGAGAGAATTCTCGTCTCAGGGTATTGTATCTTCTCATGGATATGCTGACTGTGCCCGATCAAAATGCAATGGTCAACATGAGGTATAACAACTATAGAAAATTGCAAATACTGTTGTTGTGTGAAGTGACCTGAAACAAATCTTTAAGTGAATGAATCAGCATGTCCGAGTTCAGTGTTAATATTCAGACGTCAATATCCAGAAATTAGTATTCAGAAATAACTTCGAAATACTCTGAAATATGAGTTTACAGTTAAAGAACATTCCAGCATAGAACATCAAAAGTATATCCATTCATATTCTATAATGGATCTCTCAGCATAAACACTTCCAATGAAATTTTGAAGAACATTCATATTAAATACACAGAGTATTGGTGCAAAAGACACATGATATTCCTCAATTGATAGTTTTGTTTACATGCATGCTTTAAACTGCATCTCAGTTGTGACTAATCAGAAGAAACAATCTTTTGTGTTGTTTTTACACAAGTAAGTTTGGTTATCTTATCTATTTCAACAGCAAACTAATTCTGTTCCATTTTAACAACACAGTCATGTGTTGGAAATAGTATTAATACTGCCAAAACAACACAATTGCTAAAGAATAGGACACGTTTATATATACTGAATATATAATAGATGCAAAATATCTAATGTGTGCATCCATTGATCTTTTGCCTCCAGCAATACTGACTTTAAACAATGTTCAAGCACTAGTACATTTATTTACATATTATCCATACTATAAGGCAATATGTCTCTTAAATTCTTTTATTTAGACTACTGAAGTTCCATAATATAGTTGAGCACAATACAATACATTATAGCAGCATGCAGTGAGCAAAATATTGACCCCTCATGAACTGGTCAAGGGGCAATTCTGTGATCCACCTATCCATACATAGACAGTTACCAGTGGGAACTGGTCACAGCTATACATTCACCTTATATTGGTTACAATCATATAGGTTAGAGGCAGAACTTGAAAATCTAAACAACATGGATTGACCAAAGTAATCCTGATACAAATATCCAAGTATTCTCAATCAATGAAGTGAATTGGATGGAATTATCATTAAAAACTACTCTCTATTTACAATATGAAAAGTTGTAAATTACCCAGTGTGCCACCTGTGATATTTAGTATTATATCCAAGGTTGAGCAGACTCGACATGACCAGCTGTCTCCTTAACACATCACATTATATACATGGAGACAAGGTCAAAATTATACATGTTAGTTCACAGCCAATAAATCGGTCCGGCACTATTCAATATAAGTGGACCAACCAATACCCTAAACCAGCAGGGCACACAAGACAAAACCTCTGATTCTCAAAATGGACCAATCAAGTTCCTTCATAAGTATACCAGATATACACATGATCTTATTACTTCTGGGAGCATCCAAAATTCGAAAATGTTTTGGTTTTTTTGGCAAATATAAACTCTATAATCAACTCTATAGTTTGGTGAAATAAAATTGACAATCTAATATTCCTGTATACCAAAAAATGAGGCTTTTAAAATGAGCTGTCAGATAAGATGTCTGAATACAGGTTGAATGGACAACACGTATATACCCAATAGGACAGTTCAGAGATGGGACTCTCTATCCACAAAAGGGGCGAAACCATGTCATTGCCCATGTGACATTATGCCGAGTCAAGCAACAAAACATTTCTTAACCTCGACAGGCAAGCACTTATATTCGCAAATACCTATTTAACTCCGAGACAATAACATATTCAAAGTTGTTTGGATTTTTCAGTATTTTGAAGGAGAAAATCATGCTTATTTTTCGATTTCTGTAGTATATAGCCAATGTTAAAGCATTGCCCGGTGCTTGTTGAACCTTGGTCTGAAGTCACCTTGACAATTATGTCGTTTCCTGCCTTTTTTGGCTATCTGGAGAGTTCTATCTCAGGACTGTCCTATTCAAACTGGATTGGTCAGCGAGCACAGCAGGTGATCCACACATGTTTATTTAACACGAGGTGATCAAACGATTATTATTACCTTTATTTCCACTATCAGTAATAAATTGAAGAAAATCACACCTCAGCAGTTTTTGCTTGCTTTCTCCATTAAAAAATTACTGTGCTACTTGACGTAATGACATGAAATTTGAATTTAACATTTAAAAGAAGCAGAACTAAATAAGAGTGCCAAATTTCTTCGAAGTTTGCCTCCATTAAAAAGAGGGTCACATTCTTTCCTTCAGATTATTTAACCAGGACGAAATGAAAAAGTGAACGAATAATAACAATGAGCAGACATGACAGAATATGTGTTTTACATGATGAATTGGTTGTTCAATGCCCCTTGTTGTACGATGTAAAGTGGACCGTGTCCACTCATCTGCTCACACGTAACAACCATGCGATACAATGAAATATCTTTAGTAATATTAATACTTCCCGAGAAACCTTGAAAGTTAGAAAACATACATGTTTCATCATTAACTTTTTGCCGCATTGTATCACAACTTTTCACCCTAATTTTATTTTGATAAAACATTCGTACAATAACTGAAGTTTACAATGATACATGAGCAAACCAACAATACTTTCGTGATACATTTTACATCACGTCTGCTTCCCATTTTTACCATCAAGTTCACCAGGATTCTTCATTCTCCCATCATAAACATAACTTTCCACTTTCGGATCTTTCAGATTCTTCCCTATTTCTGACCATAAGAAGGAGACTTTCTTTGCGCCACCAATTGGCTTCCTGGAGAATGGATCTCCTGTGTCCACTTCTTGAATTACCGATGAACTGGTCTCCTGCCCAGCATTGCCACCATTGAATGATGGTGGCTTGATGGACTCTGCATTAGGCGACTTGGAGATATGTTTCCCATTGTTATTACTGTTATTGGGGGCCACTGTTGCCATGTTTTGGGGGGCCACTGTTGCCATGTTTTTGGGGGACATAATCACCAATCTGGGACTGTCAGTGCAAGTCGAGTTTGGACTATTTCCTGTGAGTACAAGTTCCGGCGTGACTCGTCGTCTAGGGGGAGTGGAGTCAGTACTCACCACAGACTGTTGATCCAGGGACTCACCCAAACCTTCATCTAACTTATGTTGATCCACACCAGAATCCGAGTCCTGACCATCTGGGGGATCAATTGGAAGTTTTGGAACCTTAAGTTTAAGCCCACTGTCTCTCCGGTTCACAGATCTTAGACCCTGACCGATGCTCATTCGCCTCTCAGACTCCTCTACAATGGTCTCTGGTACCTTGACATTGCCAGCATCAGATAATCGCATTGACATCGACCTTGGAAGCTCCTCTTCCTTCGCCTCCAGATGATTGGCACTTTTTGTTCGTTTCGGTTCAACTGATAATGATCGCTTCAACCTGTCTAAAGACAGCTGACTTTTCTTCCGTCCAAGTCGACGATCTACAATGCACATAGAAGAAGAACAATTCAAAGAAGGGAAATGGAATTCCTTATAAGCCACATTCACATGTTGAGCTGAACAGATATATATATATATTACCTGTTGATCATATTTCTATTTATTGATTGAAGGATGCTGAATGTTATGATCAAGGTTCTTGTAAAGATATTTGGGTGATTGAATGTATGAAAATAATAAGTTGTTAATATGGTAAAAGAACAGAGACCATACATGTTCCTAATGTCTCCTAAATTCACCAATCACAAGAGAGATTCGAGCGATACTGGACTTCATCCTTTAACAATAGATCCACCTCGATAGCAATGGTAGGTGCATTGACGCATGCCTCCCATCTTCATCATGGGGCAGGTTTATATTTATTACATTTATTATATTCTTGGCAACTTCAGTTCAAAATAGTCCAGTTATCATTGATTAAAAATATTTCCTAAGCTGAAGAGATAGGAAAGAGAGTGGAAAAATGAACCGCTCGGAACCACATCTCAATGCACCTGCCGGTACTATTGGGGCAGGTCTATTATTAAAGGATTTACTTCAATTTGGTTTAATTCCAGGATTAGCTTTCATCATTATGACCAATCAAAATTATTTTCAGATTTAACAAATAGATCTCTCACTGCATCCTTCGAAGAGACTCCTTAAAAAAAAAATCAAATGCACTATGCACTAAGACTAACATTCTTTACTGTTGCAAACACTATCAAAACACCTTGGACCTTCTACCCCAATTTTCCACAACAAAATCAAATAAGGATGAACAAATTTACCTGTATAGAACACTGCCCTTGGGAATTAACTGCTACTCCAATGAAAATAAATACAATGACCCCAGCTAATCAAATAATTTCTCCATCACCACCATCACCAAGACAACTGTGTCCTATTCTGATCAATGAAATGTTTTGAGGTTGGAAAGCCTATCCATTTATTATTATGGGTGTTGAGTTTATGTCTTTATAACATGGCAAAGATACATGTAGCGAGAATAGATGGAATTCTATGGTTAAATATCCATTCATCATATACATGTGATTCTAAGACAATAGCTCTCAAATTCGTATGAATCATTTTAAAATGAAAGAGGGAAGCAGTCAAGAGTAGAGGGCAGATTGAGAAAGTTTTCAGTGATGCCAACAAGACAATATATTGTCCCCATCGTCACATCCTGAACACTGACCAAAATTACTTCAGAATTAATTTCCAAATGATTTTAGAGTAGTGGAATCCTGCTATGATTTCATTTGGTCATTTGAATAACATAAAACCATTATAAATCTAGAGCTGGTCTTCCAGGCAAAATGCCAGGCCCAGGTTGTCAGAGAGATCAGACATAATCACGTCTCATGTTACAGCCTGTGTCCCCTTGTCTCATGTTACAGCTTGTGTCCCCTTGTCTCATGTTACAGCCTGTGTCCCCTTGTCTCATGTTACAGCCTGTGTCCCCTTGTCTCATGTTACAGCCTGTGCCCCCTTGTCTCATGTTACAGCCTGTGTCCCCTTGTCGAACACATCTTTTAAAGAATTTGTGAAACCAATGAAGGCTTCTTCTTCTTGAAAGCATGATGTTGTAAATGTAATCTGATCAGACCGACAACACTAACAAGAAAGTCACAAGTCTTGTATTTACTGGCCTCTATCCTACCAAGAGCAATTTATCCCATTCATTTATTTAGGTATAGCTACACCCACAATGTAGTCTCAATATTTGTATTATATTACGAAAGGGTGATTGTTCGAGGAATCAGATATGGTATAGTGTGGTGAAACTATAAAGGAATGATCCATGGTTGGAAGGAAGGCGGAAATTAAGTTCATCCTAGTCTTTTGATGCATCTTAGCACCATGTCATTTACTATCAATAGTGGAACGGAAGCAACGAGAGCTAACCTGAATTCAAAAGGCAGGGCACCACATCTGACAGTCATGCAGGCAGGTAGTGCTGAGGCAGGTTGGTAGGTCAGCAGGCAGTTAGTCATAATCCAATCAAAGTGCCACCAACCTCGGCCCAGCTGCCCACACAGTGGGCGGGAGGACGGAGGGGGCGAGACTGGCTGCACAGTGATGTCGTGCTCTCGTGCGGTGCTGTGCTGTGAAGGAGTCTGGTGCAAGGAGAACTCAACTGGCATGTAGGAGATGTGGACGATCGGAGACGTACACACCAGTCACATGTACATCACATGATCACGTACACAGGGAAGAGGGTGAGGAGGAGGAAGAGAAGACACTGCAAAGACTCGGTGGTGGCACATTTAGCAATGGGTAACAACAGGTACATGTATACGGGCTCAATACAAACACAGCAGCTGTAACAACTCAAAGACAATATGGTTGCACACAAACATGAAAGCTGAACTTTCTGTATCTAAAGAGAATTCTTTCTCATAATGTGTCCACTTTGAATGCAGCAAATTTCCCTCTGAAGAATGGTCCACCAATGCTCTGAAGGGACAAGGGCAACAAAGAGCGCAGTGCAGATTATACTAAATACTGGGAGAACACTTGCTGTGGAATCATCCTTATGAGCACCAATTCCATTAAACTAAATTTGATCAACATACAACTATTTAACGTCAAGCCAGAGAAGATTGGCTGTGGTATACCGCTTTAATTCAGTTGGCTAACAAGGAGATGTCCTGCTTCACTGGGGAGTAACAATTTGCCAGATTATGGAAAGCTGCCTGATAAATTGCCATCGTGAAAAATGTGTCTGGTATACTATACAGTTATTTAACAAATGAATGAGTTACCTCGAATTAACATCAACATTCTTCTTCAGAATAGCTTTTGTCCAGGATGTGATCACAGTATGCATGTTTTGGGTTACACAGGACAATGCCAAGGAATTTGGAGCTCTTCTGCATGAAGAGATTCATTTAGTCCATTGATAGGGCCAGAATGCCAGAGAGAGATATAATAAAAATGTATGAATCCGCATTACTGGTTTGAGTTCAGCTGCAAAATTGTAGTGGATCTGGACCAGTATGTCTTTCTCTTTATTTATAAGTGTAATGTAGCATACTGCACTTTCATAATTATGAACTACGGGAAGGTTTTTCCTCATTTCCTAGGCAGTCTGGCCCTACCATAGGTCTCGTGAGACAGCTATTTGCCCCTTTATATATGGAGAGTTCCACTCTTTTAATCATCTCGAAACTTGAGTATTGAAACTTGACATGGTAATGCACTTCAATACCAGTATATGATAGAACATAAGGATATCATACATATGCACAATGCACAGGTTTTCAACAGGACGATCCACAGAGAACAATTGTACAAGTAACCGTATGTCAGACACAACAGGACGATCCACAGGGAACAATTGTACAAGTAACCGTATGTCAGACACAACAGGACGATCCACAGAGAACAATTGTACAAGTAACCGTATGTCAGACACAGAAACGAACACCAGTTAACGTAACATCACAAGCAAAACATATCTTGAATGCTCAGAAAAAACAGAACAAGCAAATATTAGCTGATAATGTTAGATCTTTATATCAACAAAGCAAAACAATGATTATTTAAATTAGACATCAATAATAAATAAATAAATGAATGAACAACAATTATCTGCATGATCTAAGAGATGGTATGAGTATAAAATGGCACAAACATGCATACAGTAAGTGTTATAATCTTTCAATCACAACTGAAGACTGACTGGCGATCTGTCTTACTTCAATAAAAACTTGTCGAATTCTCAAGTATATTTATGAAGAATAAGCTTTAATGAGCCCGAGCTCTAGTGTGACTGAATTGTTACAGCACTTACCATAGTAATTTCTGCATGTATTAGACTTGAACCATACCAGCTCAGCAGACTACTAAATAGCAGTGAGTTAACTTAACAGGTGCTTGGAGAGAAATATACCTGTCAAAGTAATTGTCTCAATAATAAAATAGCACTAGAGTACTTGAGCAAAACATAAGATTTCAGATGAAAAGATGATCCACTATACTATACATGCAAGTCTGATTATCAATGGAGGCTGGCCGGAGTTTCCGGCCTCTCCTGAAAATGTGCGACCAAGGCTCAATTAGGATGTCTGCTTGAATACTTAATTGCAGCAATTTACAGATTTATCTCTTAGCCTATAAACATGATTGATCATTAACTCTGACATTAATTTATTTGTTATCCAGAAGTCTGTGACTCTATAGTAGTGATACAGATGTGTGATTCAGAAGTGTGGCTATTGTAGTCATCCAGAAGTGTGACTAATGTAGTCATTCAACAGTGTGACTCTAGTATTGATCCATAAGCATGACTTGTGTATTGATTCAGAAGACTCGGTTATTGATCCAGAAGTGTGACTAATGTAGTCATCCAGAAGTGTGACTTCAGTATTGATCCAGAAGTATGACTAATGTAGTCATCTAGAGGTGTGACTGACAGATATTAATCCAGAAGTGTGACTAATGTAGTCATCTAGAGGTATGACTGACAGATATTAATCCAGAAGTGTGACTCATATTGGATGCCATTATGTCATGTTGGATGATAAATACAATTTTTCAGTCCATGTCCAGGCATTCTTTCGCCAGGTATTCACAAAAGTATACCTATAATTGCATGCAAGGCATATTCATTTTGCTTAATTCGTATACTATACTGGATCAAAATCTTTCCTGCTGTTAAAAATCAAGATAGGACTAGTAAAATACTGAACAAAACCAAACACCAATAATGTATTAGAGTGTAAAAGAAATTCTTCACAAAATTCAGTATCTACCCATTGAGAGAATAAGAACTGATAGGACTGTCAGAAGGTTTATATGATAAAGCAGACTTTATTTCTTTAACAATAAGATGGGGATTGAATGCTGAACGATGGCATCTTACAAACAGGACAAAAAAATGATAAAACTTTTATAATATACTGGGAAGGATATATCTCTAAAACAATCTGCATTCTGTCTCGAAACTACTAGATCTTTTAGCAATTGAACAGCAGGAAGTCCTGAACTTCATCCCCTCTAAACATGAACAGAGTTGTGCCCCCTGCTCCAATGAAATATCAAACCATGCAACCATTATCCTCAGCTTTTATCTTTTTCACAGCCAGAAACATGGAGAAAAGAAGACAACATGAGAGTGGCACAGTCCCTTATGCTTACAGAAACTTGGGCAAAACTTCTCAAGCACGAAGAAATATGTAAAAAAATGTAAGCATGTCATAAATCTTTGTCCAAATCCGGAAGACCTAAAGAAAAAAGTACAGACCTCTTCTGAAACCTAAAAACAGGCTGGATCGTCTTTCAGTTTCTTCCACAGTCAATTACATGAACATTGCCAAATTGTTTGAAAAATTGAATCAACCAATCAGTATTAAGATGATGGCTTCTGGCATATTAGAATCATTGAGATAGTGGAATCCTTGGGGAGGTACACAAATGTACCAGCTACATGTACCATTCACTTGCATTTGCTCCATATAAGACTATATCATGGGACAGATAACCTGTCCAGCACTACTTCAGGTGTATGTGGAGCACACTACAGGCAAGGCCTGAAGTCCAGAACGTAACCCGAAACACCAAATTGAAGATTACATGGCTTTGCCAGTGCAGGGATTTCGCATTGTCAATTAAATGAATGTGTGTCACATGAAGGAGTTGGCAGGGTAATAGCATTATCATGATCCCCATCTGCCATATGGAATAGAAGTGGGATAAAACGTCACCAGATTTCAGACCTATTTGGCATTAATATATCATATCTTCCAGAAACAAGTAGTCCAGGAATATCACAATGGTTCCATATGCCCTTCTGGAGAAAAGTTGTGCATGAATGTGCCACTGGTTCTAAATGCCTTCCCAGAGACAACTGAACATGAATGTTCCATTGGTTCCAAGTGTATAAATGTGCCATTGGTTCTAAATGCCTTCCCAGAGACAATTGAGCATGAATGTGCCATTAGTTTCAAATGCCTTTTCAAGACGGATGGTGCATGGATGTGTCATTGGTTACAAATGCCTTTTCAGACAGATTGTGAATGAATGTGCCATTGGTTCCTAACGCCCTTCAAGATATGTTTATGAATGAATATGCTATTGCATACAAATGCCTTTCCAGAGCTAGCTGTACATGTACAATGCATGTGCCATTGGTTCCAAATGCCCTTCTGGGGAAAAGTTTTGCTTGAATGTGCCTTTGGTTCAAAATACCGCAAACACAAACAGGACAAACATATAACAATAACATGTACACTAACAATGCACAGCAACAATCATGGAATAATGATCCATTTCTTCGGAGGAAAAGTCTGGAACTGTAAGCAGGAAAAGCAGATCATGTGATATTAGTCCGGTGCATGAAATGGAGGACAGCAATGCCCGTCTCGAGAAAATACATTTCACAAAAAATCCAAGTTTCAACACACACATACTTATTCCCTATGAGGTGTTTCAATATAATTGTGCAACATTGTAGCGTTCAAGATAGAATATTGTAGCAATCATGCAACAATGTTACAACACTGTTGAAGACAGCTCTTTTCACCACAATGTTGCACAATAAAATCCTGAACAAAAAGCTACTTTTTAATCAAAAACTTTTTTAGAAAGATTGTTTCTTAAAAGAAAAAACTTCTTTATGAAGATGTTTCTTATTCATTTCGATGAAATGGTATCTGAAAAGAGGACATTCAACCATTACATTCACAAAATATTCAGAAAATTTGATACCCTCTCCCACCCATGTATGCACGGGTAAGAATTTCTTTGACCGCCATTCTCCAAATACATTAATGTCAAGGGAGATAAGCTAATCAGTGTACAGGTGGCTTAATTATATTCCAATGTGCCTTTGCCAAGTGTGCCTGGTTCAGTCCATAGGTTGACAAGTTATGAATGCGGAAACTATGCTGTGTGGCTTAGACCCCTTCCCTCCCCTGTATGCAAGGTGTACGGCCTCTCCCCCATATCTTGTGTATGTAATACTTTCATGCTCTCAAAGGGGGTCCTACAGGGAAAGTTAGTATGAGTAACCCCCTTTTCAAAGGTAATCATATTGTGATTTATCTCACAAGGAAAACTCTCCATAAGAAAGTACATACAGTAATAAGGATTCATTCACAGGTACCCTTCAACCATACAAACCCATAACCAGCAAACACTTGCATATATAAAACAAGCAACAAGATACAAACATACAAGCAAGGAACCAATGACAAAAAGCTGAGAAAAACCATCAACCAACCAGCCAGTCTTATCTTGTCTATTCTAGGAGGAGAATTACAAGAAAAAGATGATTTGTGATTACTCGATGGACTGGGGGCAAATAGTTTGGGTAATTGGAAAAGATGGTGATTTCAGGTTTCTACTGGTTGAATTGCAGAAGGATCTAGTTCAGTGAATAAACAATGCAGGGTGTCTTATAAGGGACATCATTTAAAAATTCAAGTACAGCTACATCTAGTTCTTTGGTATGCTTAACATGCCGTTTATAATGCTTTCATAAATAGCTCAATTTTAAAACATTTTTCATTATACACAATGAGAAAGAGTAATGACCTTGTTTGTTTCATTCTTAATGCCAACAATCCTTAATATACCCTGTAGAAATTGTCTTGGTTTAATGTAAAGTCCTTTGATCACCTACAGTTCACCTGGCTATAATGGACACCAACAAATTTGATAATGGACGCAGGCCACACTTTACATAAATAGGAAGGAGTCCATTCAAATGTAAACATAACATTGTAACCTTGAATCAGTTCAGACAATATTACATTTACACATCTGTAGATTTTTGCCAACATAAATATTATATACATGATTATAGCATTACATCAACAATATTTTTCCAAAACTGACCAGCAGTTTGGACGTGGAGCAATAAATTAGGTCATATCACCTTCATTAATCATACCAATGGAATCATACATTCCTCCAAGCCATGCTTCCATGTATGTGAGGAAGTCTTCAACTAGTGAGAGACCCACATCACCAGATGTTGGAAATTAAACTGTACATACATGTATAGATGTAGAAATCTCAATTGTCATTGAAGAAAACAACTACTTTTTGAAACATGTATTGAAATATCCGGATATGGGTAGGAGACCAAAATACATCTCTCCATTGGGTTTTAGTAGGGCACATAAAATCCAGTCCTCAAACTGTGACTGGACATATGTTTACCTGGATTTAGTTGGAGCCAGATAAAACTTTCAAAACTGTAGTAAAAGTAAATTCTCTCCAGGAGACCACTTTTCTTACCAACAATAAATTGAACAACAATAAAAATATTCTCATAGAGAAAGAATGGGCAGAGATGGTGGTAATTAACTGTAAACAAAGCCAGCCTTATTATTCTGGTATACATGGTATAGGGGCCTGTGTTTTCACTTCACCCACTAGCTGTTTCCAGAAGCGTTTCCGCTTACTTGTAGGTTTGGGCTGATTGGGGTTGGGCGTCTTCATGCCATTGTTACGAAGGATTTCCAGCAGCTCAAAGCGGAAGGAGGAGATATCCTGTTTAATCTCATTGACATCATCCTCAGTAACACCTTCTCCCCGTGATGGGCCTCGCTGCTTCTGCATGATATACCTCTTAATTAGGTCCTTCATTACAGCCTGAATGACAAGAAAACTGAAATTTCATCCTCTTGATAAAACATTTCATATGTAAACAGTTAAGCATCAGTATGTACTATATTTTACAAAACCATCACAAACTGGAAATTGCTTGTAGTTGATCCTTTTGACATATGATGCAAATGGAAATTCAGTCTGCTTGCTACAATATCTTCCAACACAACTATAACTTATTTGTTTTCATAACAAGCACCCAACTGTAGGTCCTGAAGCGAAGTACTTATAGGTGAAATCATATTGTTGGTATCGGCACAAACCACTTTGTAATATTATGTATTGTGCAACTCTCCCATTGTCTGTCAACATTCTAACCATATTATGTATGTACGTAGATGTAGCTGCCACAGTGCATGTATAACCTTCATACATATTGTAGACAGTGGATGTCTATAGAAACTGAGAATGTTGGATGTGATGCCTGTACTTGGATGATAATATTTTGAGGGTGTAAAACTGTAGCAAAGAATTAACAGTATAGACTCTTATCGCCATTTAATTTTTTTGCAACTGCGCAGCGTGCGCGCTGAATTTCGTGAACTTCCTGTTGGTACCAAAGCGGAAGTTTTTAACGTTGGAAAGATAGGCTGAGTGTTGAAAAACAGTTGATATTTTGTGCAACTGTACGTAAAATCATTTAAAAATCTCATGGACTACCGCCAGATAGGGGAAAGAATGGCTCCCCATAATTATTTATTCGGAACACAATTTTGTTCCACAGAAAAAGTACTTTTCCCGAGATATGACCCACTTTCAACCTGGCCAGAATGCGGCCGTTGGTACAAATGACCATTCGTGACTGCGCTGTGCAGTTGCAAAAAATTGAAATGGTGATTTTGACTATTAAACTGTATGTTCATGACTGTGGTTATCTATAGAATACTAACCTGGTACCGAACTTCTCTCTCATTGATCTTCTTCACAATTTTCTGCAAAGAAGATGAAAAGTTCATGAACAAAATTTTAGCTATCAAAACAAAACTACGGGACACAAACAGCAGTTCAGGCATTGATCCAAATACCTGTTGAAATTACTGGGCAACAAATGGAAAATGTGAAGTGGCTATCTTGCATTGGTCCAAAGTGCCATTTTAGGTGGTATAAATCATTATGTCATTGGAAACTGTCTTTCCCCTGGAACATCCTATATTTTTTACTAAAAAATCATTGTTATTATTGACATGATTGATGAACTAGTGGCTACCTGTGTACATTGATTGACTAGTAGATATCTGTACATAGTGGCTATCTGTATACATTGGTGGACTAGTGGCTATCTGTACATTGATGAACTAGTGGCTATCTGTACATTGATGGACTAGTGGCTATCTGTGTGCATTGGTGGACTAATGGCGATCTGTACGTTTTGACAGTAAGCTGGTGTTTATTATTGACATGATTGATGGACTAGTGGCTATCTGTGTACATTGATGGACTTGTGGCTATCTGTCCATTGATGAACTAGTGGCTACCTGTGTACATTGATGGACTAGTGGCTATCTGTACATTGATGGACTAGTGGCTATCTGTACATTGATGAACTAGTGGCTATCTGTACATTGATGGACTTGTGGCTATCTGTACATTGATGGACTTGTGGCTATCTGTCCATTGATGAACTAGTGGCTACCTGTGTACATTGATGGACTAGTGGCTATCTGTACATTGATGGACTAGTGGCTATCTGTACATTGATGAACTAGTGGCTATCTGTACATTGATGGACTAGTGGCTATCTGTGTGCATTGGTGGACTAATGGCGATCTGTACGTTTTGACAGTAAGCTGGTGTTTATTATTGACATGATTGATGGACTAGTGGCTATCTGTGTACATTGATGGACTTGTGGCTATCTGTCCATTGATGAACTAGTGGCTACCTGTGTACATTGATGGACTAGTGGCTATCTGTACATTGATGGGCTAGTGGCTATCTGTACATTGATGGGCTAGTGGCTATCTGTACATTGATGGGCTAGTGGCTACCTGTGTACATTGATTGACTAGTAGATATCTGTACATTGATGGACTAGTGGCTACCTGTGTACATTGATTGACTAGTAGATATCTGTACATAGTGGCTATCTGTATACATTGATGGACTAGTGGCTATCTGTACATTGATGGACTAGTGGCTATCTGTACATTGATGGACTAGTGGCTATCTGTGTACATTGATGGACTAGTGGCTATCTGTACATTGATGAACTAGTGGCTATCTGTACATTGATGGACTAGTGGCTATCTGTACATTGATGGACTAGTGGCTATCTGTACATTGATGGACAAGTGGCTATCTGTATACATTGGTGGACTAGTGGCTATCTGTACATTGATGAACTAGTGGCTATCTGTACATTGATGGACTAGTGGCTATCTGTGTGCATTGGTGGACTAATGGCGATCTGTACGTTTTGACAGTAAGCTGGTGTTTATTATTGACATGATTGATGGACTAGTGGCTATCTGTGTACATTGATGGACTAGTGGCTATCTGTGTACATTGATGGGCTAGTGGCTATCTGTGTACATTGATGGGCTAGTGGCTATCTGTGTACATTGATGGGCTAGTGGCTATCTGTACATTGATGGGCTAGTGGCTACCTGTGTACATTGATTGACTAGTAGATATCTGTACATTGATGGACTAGTGGCTATCTGTACATTGATGAACTAGTGGCTACCTGTGTACATTGATTGACTAGTAGATATCTGTACATTGATGGACTAGTGGCTATCTGTACATTGATGAACTAGTGGCTACCTGTGTACATTGATTGACTAGTAGATATCTGTACATTGATGGACTAGTGGCTATCTGTACATTGATGAACTAGTGGCTACCTGTGTACATTGATTGACTAGTAGATATCTGTACATAGTGGCTATCTGTATACATTGATGGACTAGTGGCTATCTGTGTACATTGATGGGCTAGTGGCTATCTGTACATTGATGAACTAGTGGCTACCTGTGTACATTGATTGACTAGTAGATATCTGTACATAGTGGCTATCTGTATACATTGATGGACTAGTGGCTATCTGTATACATTGGTGGACTAGTGGCTATCTGTACATTGATGGACTAGTGGCTATCTGTACATTGATGAACTAGTGGCTATCTGTACATTGATGGACTAGTGGCTATCTGTGTGCATTGGTGGACTAATGGCCATCTGTACGTTTTGACAGTAAGCTGGTGTTTATTATTGACATGATTGATGGACTAGTGGCTATCTGTGTACATTGATGGACTTGTGGCTATCTGTCCATTGATGAACTAGTGGCTACCTGTGTACATTGATGGACTAGTGGCTATCTGTACATTGATGGGCTAGTGGCTATCTGTACATTGATGGACTAGTGGCTATCTGTACATTGATGGACTAGTGGCTATCTGTACATTGATGAACTAGTGGCTACCTGTGTACATTGATGGACTAGTGGCTATCTGTCCATTGATGAACTAGTGGCTACCTGTGTACATTGATGGACTAGTGGCTATCTGTACATTGATGGGCTAGTGGCTATCTGTACATTGATGGACTAGTGGCTATCTGTACATTGATGGACTAGTGGCTATCTGTACATTGATGGGCTAGTGGCTACCTGTGTACATTGATTGACTAGTAGATATCTGTACATTGATGGACTAGTGGCTATCTGTACATCGATGGACTAGTGGCTATCTGTACATTGATGGACTAGTGGCTATCTGTGTGCATTGGTGGACTAATGGCCATCTGTACGTTTTGACAGTAAGCTGGTGTTTATTATTGACATGATTGATGGACTAGTGGCTATCTGTGTACATTGATGGACTTGTGGCTATCTGTCCATTGATGAACTAGTGGCTACCTGTGTACATTGATGGACTAGTGGCTATCTGTACATTGATGGGCTAGTGGCTATCTGTACATTGATGGACTAGTGGCTATCTGTACATTGATGGACTAGTGGCTATCTGTACATTGATGGGCTAGTGGCTATCTGTACATTGATGGACTAGTGGCTATCTGTACATTGATGGACTAGTGGCTATCTGTACATTGATGGACTAGTGGCTATCTGTACATTGATGGACTAGTGGCTATCTGTACATTGATGGACTAGTGGCTATCTGTACATTGATGGACTAGTGGCTATCTGTACATTGATGGACCAGAGGCTATCTGTACATTGATGGACTAGTGGCTATCTGTACATTGATGGACCAGAGGCTATCTGTACATTGATGGACTAGTGGCTATCTGTACATTGATGGACTAGTGGCTATCTGTACATTGATGGACCAGAGGCTATCTGTGTACATTGATGGACTAGTGGCTGTCTGTAAATTGATGGACTAGTGGCTATCTGTACATTGATGGACTAGAGGCTATCTGTGTACATTGATGGACTAGTGGCTATCTGTACACTGACAGACTAGTGGCTATCTGTACAGTGGACTAGTGGCTATCTGTATACATTGATGGACAGTCCTTGCGTTTGGAGGTGAGCGATCGCTCTCGCGCACCATCGCTCACCTAAATCATATCCAAGGTACACTGTTTTTCGCGCACCTAGATTCAGCAGATTAAATATAGAAATAAGTAGGCTGTGTCTGCTAACGGCCTTATTATTAAATGTACGGACAGTTGGTGTTATTTTGCGAACTCTTCCACACTGAAAATCACTGTGAGAATAAACTGAAATGCCTGTAATAAATTTTAATCAGAAAACGATCGCCGTCAATTCCAGCGCGGCCATAATTTCTTCGCTTGTTTGACAATCGGTAGTCTCTTGCACAGGCTATTCCTAGCATGGGATCGTGCAATATTTGCCACGTGCGCGGAGAGCTGACAACAATGGCGGTAACTGCAGCAAATCTTCCTTGAACAAGTTGAAGCAGTTGACGAAGTTTTCTAAGAAAGGTAGATGATTTACACATCATTATCAGCACACAGAGCCTGTAGTCAGTAGGATGTCAATACTCTTGGGCAATATTGAACTGGGACTCGTCTGATCATTCGCCAACCATTCTTCTCGTTCACTTAAATACTATCGGCCGATTATTTTCGAGAACCTCCACGGACACTGCTCTTCGCGCATGATTGGTTCCGACGAGTATTATATGCAGTGAGCTTGCGTCAATCTTCTGGTACGTACTACGCACTGGCGACTGTTGAAATCTTCATCACTTTTGATATTGACTTGTTTAAATTGAAATAGAATAATTTATTTTCATTAATTTTTCGTTTGAAAATAAATTGAAAAATAAAATAATTTAATCAAAAATATAATATGGTAGGTTAAACAATTAAAACAAAATCACTCCCCTCACGAAATTTGGGAGAGCGATTTTCAGCTCTCGTATTAGCTCTCCTCGGTTAATTTAGGTACACTTTTTTTTAGCTCACCATCTTTTTACAAAAGACAAGGACTGGATGGACAAGTGACTATCTGTACACTGATGGGACTAGTGCACCCCCTACATCCGACCTTCACCAGCCGGTGACCTTCACCAGCCGGTGAAACGGTGGTCAGCCGGTGAGGCTATTTTCGCAACACAGGTGAGATGGTGTTAGAAATTTGGATTTCTTTCATATTTCTTCTGAGGTTATGGGCAATAATAATGGATATTCATTCATGGGAAATAACAGTAGTCATTTCAATCGTTCGGTTACATATCAGAACGCCTTGTACTTAAAGATATCGTACGAACACGCTGAGCGATGCTGTTTTCTAGCGAAGTTTTGTTTTCAAACTGTTCTTGTCGCTAATTACTGACACTTATTGATACATATTATCATGCGTAATTATTCCCTATTCAATGCTCTTTGTATATGTCACTCAAACTTTGATTGATTTAATCGGCGTAAGCATTGATATTAATTAAAAAGTCGCACCATGTGCGTCTATCCAGGCTACGGTGAACAGCACGAGCATGCTACGCACTTTTCTTGATGCTGCAGTTCACCGTAGCCTGGACAGATGCATATGGTGCGACTTTTTCCAATAATATCAGTATACTTACGCGAATTAAATTCATTGAAGTTTGGGTGACATACAAAGAGCATTGAATAAGGAATAATTACAACGGTAGGATGTAGGGGGTGTAGTGGCTATTTGTACATTGATGAACTAGTGGCTATCTGTACATTGATGGACAAGTGGCTATCTGTACATTGATGGACAAGTGGCTATCTGTACATTGATGGACTAGTGGCTATCTGTACATTGATGGACAAGTGGCTATCTGTACATTGATGGACTAGTGGCTATCTGTACATTGATGAACTAGTGGCTATCTGTACATTGATGGACCAGAGGCTATCTGTGTACATTGATGGACTAGTGGCTATCTGTACATTGATGGACCAGAGGCTATCTGTACATTGATGGACTAGTGGCTATCTGTACATTGATGGACCAGAGGCTATCTGTACATTGATGGACTAGTGGCTATCTGTACATTGATGGACTAGTGGCTATCTGTACATTGATGGACAAGTGGCTATCTGTACATTGATGGACAAGTGGCTATCTGTACATTGATGGACTAGTGGCTATCTGTACATTGATGGACTAGTGGCTATCTGTACATTGATGGACAAGTGGCTATCTGTACATTGATGGACTAGTGGCTATCTGTACATTGATGGACTAGTGGCTATCTGTACATTGATGGACAAGTGGCTATCTGTACATTGATGGACTAGTGGCTATCTGTACATTGATGAACTAGTGGCTATCTGTACATTGATGGACCAGAGGCTATCTGTGTACATTGATGGACTAGTGGCTATCTGTACATTGATGGACCAGAGGCTATCTGTACATTGATGGACTAGTGGCTATCTGTACATTGATGGACAAGTGGCTATCTGTACATTGATGGACTAGTGGCTATCTGTATATTGATGGACTATCTATACGTTGATGAGACTAGTGACTATCTGTACATTGATCGACTAGTGGCTATTTGTATATTGATGGACTATCTATACGTTGATGAGACTAGTGACTATCTGTACATTGATCGACTAGTGGCTATCTGTATACATTGATGGACTAGTGGCTATTTGTATATTGATGGACTTGTGGCTGTCTATACATAGATGAGAATAGTGGTTATACCTAAAAAAAATCCTGCGTTTCCGGTAACATGCACAGGCCTTCAACTGGTCTCCAGTGGAAATATAGGACAAAATATAGGACTTTTTTCTTAAAAATACAGGACAGATATAGGACATTTTACTGAAAATATTGGACAAATATAGGACAATCTTCAACTTGGCATTAGTTGCACATTAGCAGATTACCTACCTGAAAGAAACAAAGAAGTATGGTTCAAGCCTTTCTCTGATAACCCACCATATTCATCATGAAAGACTTCATACAGTCAGCATCGTCTGAGGATGCCATGGTGGGAAATCAGAGCAAGGCTCAGGCCCGTAGCCAAGGGGGGTTTTCTGGGTTCGGGCGAACCCCCCTATCGGAAATATTATATATTTTTCTCATTAAATGCCCTTTTCAAACTGAAGCGAACCCCCTATTTGCCCCTTTTTCCATATAGCGAACCCCCTGATGTGCCCTTTTGGAGTAAAGGCGATCCCCCCCTTGGTAAATCCTGGCTACTGCCCTGAGGCTGTGTGACAAGCGAAGTCAACAAACACCTAGAAATATACTCATGAAAGCCAAGTACACAGGTCATTAATCGTGGTAATCCCGATTAAAAATGGAGTTTGGGGGAAATTTTCAAATCGAGTTTTCCTATGAAAAATTAAGTTTTGTCATTCTTCTGATACTCTTAAAAATATTAAGTTTAACCCTGGTGCTGTTGTTGTTCACGATCGCTACATGCATTTGAGAAAGCCGACCGATCTCTCGGTCTTAGCATGTCCTTTTGTTGAAAGTTCCTCTGTCCAACACTCTTATGAGTTGCATAATAAAACCACACTGGTGGTTCAAAAGAATGGAGAAATGAAGTACATACAATTCAGCATCTTCAGTATCTATTCTTTAGTTATTTTAGTATGCATCATAATTACAGTATCGATGAAAAACTTGAATATAATGTTTGAAATATTGAGTTTCACATCTTTTACTATGAAAAAGTCTGAAATATTGAGTTTCATGTCTTTAACCTATGAAAAAATTTGAAATATTGAGTTTATAGACATAAATAATTGAGTTCATCTTATTTCGAAAATTGAGTATATTATAAATCTTGGGCTAGAATAACCCCTGAAGTAATTTAATAATTTGAAAGAGACTCAGGGCAAAAATATAGGAAATATAGGACATTTTTCAGAAATATAGAAAAATAAACTAAAAAAATATAGGACATATAAGACATAATTGAAGGCCTGCATCCATCAGAAAAAATAGAGTAGGTAGGTAGGTAAATTTTTTTTTTTTTGATTTTTTTTTATATGGGGGCTAATGGAATTCGCATTATTTTACGCTGTTGTTTGTACTACACAACCAGAAAGAGTTTCATTTTGAACTAATGTCATTTATGCATAGATGTTTATGAATTAAATATTTTGTAAATATATACATAAGTGTTTGAGATGATTATTTCTCTTCTGTCAAATAAGACCATGGCCTAAAAAAATTGAGGTAAATGGCCATTTTGGATTAGGTGGGTAGGCTAAAAAACAAATCCATCCATCCTCTAGTTGATGTGAACCCAATACCCAAGTTTGCGAGAATGTTTTGTTCTTGAGATATAATGTCCAAAAGATTTGGAGTTAATGGCCCATGACCTCAACCAGAATCTTCGAGTTTTTATTGTTTTACTTGCTAGATAAAAAGAAATTAAAAAGTGCAGCGTTTTATGTAAGAATGTTCAACACATCACCATAGGCTACCATGTTATCAGGGCCACAATGACAATAGTCTATCTAATCTGTACAGTATAACATGCTGGCTTGCCGCCGTGATGTCCACAAAAAAATATAAAAAAAAATAAAAAAATTGCCCATCTAATTGAGAACTGCTCTCTTCACATGGTACTCTGGGGATATAATTATAATTGAGTTGATATACTGTGTGAATGTTTCACGACAGTTCAGTTCGAAATCTCGGCAAAAACGTATAGAATAGATCGTCTACGGTAGTGGCTGCCTGCAGTTCAGAACATGTACCGCGTGGTTCAGCGTTGGCCTATCATAAACTCACTTAAAGTCGCTTTATGAAACTGCCACGAAAAGGCAGCAGTTGGTAGTATTCCTTCATCCCCATTTGTCTTTACTTATCAGGGGATCAGGAGAATGAGCATCAATCGATCAAATTCATCAATGGCAAAATCGTCGGACAGTCGTCTTTTTGCATTATGTTGTTGTTGTGCATCGTTGCTTCACAGGAGGAATACAGGAATACGGGAGAGTTCGCTGGAGAATCGGGAACCCTCGCGCCAGCAGTAATCGCACTATGGGTGACGGAGTCCGATTTCGTGGATTCCCAGAATGCAAAAAAAACACATGGCGCTGGTTATGAACAAGGCGGACGAGAGGTGTCGGACGATGATGGTTTTGAAATAAACGTAAGCTGACATCAATTAAACGCTATCCAAGCATATTGCCCGCTATATTATTGGATATATATTGTAACTTGGTCCATCTCAATCTCCTGTCTACCCATCTTTTTTGGCCATTTGCGAGAATTACTCATCAGAAAAAACTAGAGGCCACGGCCACACTTGATCCCATCGGCCTAGTGTGAACTTGCCGTCCCTTTCACATGAGCAATATAAATCTCCGGTATAGACAGACGAAGGGCATTCAATAAGGGGAAACAGAAGTAGTTGGGGGAAAAACAGTCATGTTTATTTGTATGGAAAGTTGGCTAGAGACAACTAGATATAAAAGGGGTGGGCACCCACCAACCGCCCGCTCTGATAAGAGGAGCGTTAAAGTGGCTCTCAATTATGTGTAAGGAAATGTTCACATGTATTGCTGGTTACTGTAAAATATTAAAGGCATAGTACGATAGTACGACAGGCCCAGGTGTATTATACAGACAAGGGACATATTTACCAAATACAAAAACATGGGTCTGTGCCTGATAAATTGAAACCTTTTGGGGTTGCAATTATCCCAATATTACAGACAACACACAAATTTCAGCTTCTGCCAAGATATATTGGACATATATATGCTCAAAGACAATATATGAGGGTCAGGCGAGGGCTAGTTTGGGAGATAGAAGGTGCGGCTCGGTGACCTGGGGATGGGGACATGCTCTCCTTGAGGGTATCATATGCACAGTGTGCACCCAAACTTTAGGAACTCAGTTGTAATTAATATAGTAAGTTACACGTGTGGACACAAATGATTCTTGCAGAAGCTTTAGGGTAAATCATATGATGTGAGATACAATTATTTGATTGCAAAATTGAAGGAGATGTTGTCCTTCATTTAAGATGACACAAAATTAAAAAACCAGGGGTTCAGTACTGCGGGGGATTTCCCTGCCAGTTACTTCATATTATACTTCTGAAATAAAATATGGTTCATGCAAAAGCTTTAGGGTAAATCATATGATGTGGAATAAAATTTCATAGCAAAATTGAAGAAAATGTTGTCCTTCATTTAAGGCGACACGAAATTCAAAACTAACACGGGTTCGGTACTGCGGGGATTCCCCCGCTAGTTATATCATACGAGTGCTCATTCACCCCCATGGGTTCATTCACCCCCATGGGTTAGTTTATAGGGATAGGGAGATCGCGTGCCCTTTCTATACTACTCATCGCGCATGTGCAGTTGACCCATTCTACTGTAGGGTGCAAGCCTGGCCCATGGAATCTCAGATAGCGAAAACCCCAGGTCTCTTGCCCCACCCTATCCCGCGCCACACCTACAGGGATAGGGAGATCGCATGCCCTTTCTATACTACTACTCATCGCGCATGAGAGGTAGAGAGGTACTCCGGATTGTTGGAACTACCACACAATATGCTACCAAATTTGAAGTGTGTAGTTGCAATGGTTTGGTTTCTAAAGCATTATCATCATTCTGTGGATATTTTCCATTGGTTGCCATGGAAACTGCAAAAACACCAAGCACACAATAATGCTACCAAATTTGAAGTGTCTAGCTGCAATGGTTCTATTTCTAAAGCATTAACCTCATTCTGTGGATATTTTCCATTATGTTGCCATGGAAACAGCAAAAACACCCAAATTTACCCAATTTCAATAGCCTTGTGCTTTAACACCCAACAATGCTGTATACCAAATTTGAAGTCTCCAGCTGCAACGGTTCGGCTTTTAGAGCATTCACGTCGTAATGTGGATATTTTTCGTTATGTTGCCATGGAAACCACAAAAACCACCAAAATGTCCCCAATTTCAATAGGCTTGTGCTTTACCACCCAACAATGCTGTATACCAAATTTGAAGTCTCTAGCTGCAACGGTTCACCTTTGAGAGCGGTCACGTCACCATGTGGATATTTTTCGTTATGTTGCCATGGAAACCACAAAAATCAACTAAATGCGCCCAATTTCAATAGGCTTGTGCTTTACCACCCAACAATGCAGTATACCAAATTTGAAGTCTCCAGCTGCAACGGTTCACCTTTTAGAGCAGTCACGTCGTTATAAGGATATTTTTCGTTATGTTGCCATGGAAACCACAAAAATCAACTAAATGTGCCCAATTTCAATAGGCTTATGCCTTACCACCCAACAATGCAGTATACCAAATTTGAAGACTCTAGCTGGAACAGTTCACCTTTTAGAGCGGTCACATCGTTCAGCCAGCCAGCCAGCCAGTCGGACAGAGTGACGACATGATCCCATCCGGCATATATGCTGATGGGATAAAAAGAAAAAAAAATAGGGTCGGCAGAAAAATCTAGGGTCGGTCGGGTTACCGGAAACACGGGTTTTTTTCACGCCCTATCTGTACATTGATGGACTAATGGCTACATCTGTACATTGATGGACTAGTGGCTATCTTTAGATTAATGCACTAGTGGCTATCTGTACATTGATGGACTAGTGTCTATCTGTGCATTGATGGACTAGTGGTTATCTGTACACTGATGGACTAGTGGCTATCTGTGTACATTGATGGACTAGTGGCTATCTGTACACTGATGGACTAGTGGCTATCTGTACATTGATGGACTAGTAGCTATCTGTATATTGATGGACTAGTGGCGATCTGTACACTGATGGACTTGGATATCTGTGTACATTGATGGACATAAGCTGTGTACATCAAGACCAGATGAAATGAATGATTCTTAAAGAGGTAATCAGCCTCAAACTCTGCAAATCTGAAACTGCTTCGATATGCATTCCATTCAGCCATTGTTTTGAATATGGAAATGAAAATGATGTAGTGACACTCACAAATCTTAATGCTGAACAGCTGCAGTCTTAGGATCACATCATGGCTTGTGCTCAAGTTTCGGTAAAGTGCCAGAGCACACCTACTCAACATGCACCACATGTGTTTACACTTGCCAAAATCATTGCCAAAATATAAATGGCATGCTATATCAGTTATTTTAGCCCACCATCACCAGATGGTGGGCGGTTCAAATCGCTTTTTGTCCGTGGTCCGTCGTCAGTCCGTCCGTAAACAATTCTTGTTATCGCGATTTCTCAGGAACTACTTGATGGATCTTTCTCAAATTTGGTACACAGGTTCCCCTTGGGGTCTAGTTGTGCAAGATACCTTTTTTGGTCCGATTCGAAAATCCAATATGGCCACCAGGCAGCCATCATGGATTTTCCCATGAAACTTTGTTATCGTCATTTCTCAGGAAGTACTACATGGATCTTTCTCAAATTTGGTACACAGGTTTCCCTTAGGGTCTAGTTGTGCAAGATATCTTTTACGGTCCTAATCGAAAATCCCATATGGCCACAAGGCAGCCATCTTGGATTTCCCCATGAAACCTTGTTATCGCGATTTCTCAGGAAGTACTGCATGGATCTTTCTCAAATTTGGTACACAGGTTCCCCTTGGGGTCTAGTTGTACAAGATAACTTTTCTGGTCCGATTCAAAAATCCAATATGGCCACCAGGCAGCCATCTTGGATTTCCCCATGGAACTTTGTTATCGTCATTTCTCAGGAACTACTGCACCCTTACCAAAAAATCTTGTAAGATCTTGTAGGATTTGAAATTTTCTTACAAGATCTTTTAAGATCTTACAAGACAGTTTTTTTGTCCTACACGATCTTACAAGATCCTGAAGGACAAAGCTGGCTGTCCTACAAGATCTTGTGAGATCCTGCAGGACAGCTGTCCTACATGATCTTGTAAGAATAAGTTTGCCTGTAAGACCAAAAATCAGTTTGCTTTTGCAAAGTATTTTTACAAGACAGTTTCACAGAATATCCACAACATTGGATCTCCAGTTGAAGATATGGTTAGCACTTTCTCTTTTAAAAATGGCAGGCATATTATCATGATATACACCAAAATTGTACTTCTCCCTACTGAATCAATCATATGGAGAACCTCATTTTATAATAAAATTGGACATAATGAAGAAAATAATTTTAGAAGAATACATCAGTTTTAACATGATTTTCAAGAAAAAAATGTCCATTAATGAATACTCTACCCTCTTCATTATCACCAATTATATACAGATAATATTATTTTATTTTCCTGGTAGTCTATTACATTAGCAATTGACTTGCTGGCATTAATTCAACAATTTGAGGAGAGTTATCTCCCCTGTACCGGTATATTTTAATTGGCCACTGGTGGCGCCACCATGCTGTCATATGAGAACAACAACAACAGCAGAAAAACATCCAGGATAGAGTGCAAAAAGCAAGTTGTTTTGTTCATATTAAGCTGGAACTATTGAGGTTTAAAGAACTGTATTGCAGATTGTGATGAGTGAAGCTACATGTAGTGATGGTAAGTAAGTTATAAATATAATTATAATGTTATAACTTAATTAGCAAAACAATTCTAATTTCTAGTTAAACTCAGAATGTTGTAATGTGGACCCTCTATGAGCTTTTACTATCAACAAGTTTCTCTCGATATCCTTGGCATATTAAGCAATTGATACTCTTCTCAGTAACTACTGCAGCGCTTCACCTTATATTTGCAGTCAAAATTAATGACTCATTTAGCCTGGAATTCACAAAGAAATATCCATAACTCGATCTGTCTCAATATCCCTTTTCAGATCTACCCAGGTATAGTGGCAGTGTGAATTGCCATTGTTGCATTGTCAGCTGGAAAAGCCCAGGCTTGTGATGTGAAGATTGGCCATGCACCTCTGGAGGAAATCCCCTGGAGGGTGAGATATATAGGTTATATCACCCCACTGCTTGTGTATTTCCTGTTCATGTCAAACAGTAGGATTTAACTTGCTAGGAAGTTGGGGGGGGGGGGGGCGGGATGTTAGCTCTCAATAAATCAGTTGTTGTTTTTGAAATGTTGATTGTTTCCTGCTTATATTTCCAGAAGATTTGAGAATATTTCCATACCAAAGTTCTCATGAAATCGCAAAGGAATATGTATTAAAACACAGGAAGGAAGCAATCAGAGATTGCTCAATTGTATGCCCCCCCTTCCACTTTAATCCGACACTGCCCCACCATTGTTCTGTTCTTTATTGGTTGGTGGAGGCCTAATTTGGATAATTATAAAAATTCTGTTTCAGTCACTTTTTTGCCATGTCTCACATAATACATATTCCAAATATCAAGCAACAAGTGATAATACGATGCTTCGATGCAAGATGGTCGCCAGGGCTTTCGCCAAATCCGAAAATGTGACCTGGTTATGAGACCTACATTCCTTGGGAGTATATTGTGGTGAAATTATGAAGCGATCAGTGAATTTTGTACCCAATTCACTGTTTTTGGGGCAATTTCATACTTCAGGACCTATGTTGTCTGCTTTGGAATGTAGAATAACATATAATATAGCCATTTTCCTGGTTCAAATCAGTTATGGACTGAGATCCAGCTTGGACAAATAAATATATCCCATTCACTTAGGTTTAAACAAAGGGCCATAACTCTTGAAAATATAACCGAAAACAGAGAAACTTCACGCTACACACCTATGGGTCACTGACCACATATTATGCGTATTTCATACTTGTTCATACAATATTAACCGAGATCCAGCCCTACAAATCCCAATTCACAAAGATTTGAAGAAAAAAGGGCCATAACTCTTGAAAATATAGGCGAAATGTGGAGAAACTTCACGCTGCACAACTACAGGGCACTGATCACATATCCTGCAAATTTCATAATTGTTCATACAATATTCACCGAGATCCAGCCCGGACAAGTTCCAATTCACAAAGATTTGAAGAAAAAGGGCCATAACTCTTGAAAATATATGCGAAACGCGAAGAAACTTCACGCTGCACAACTACAGGGCACTAATCACATATCCTGCAAATTTCATAATTGTTCATACAATATTCACCGAGATCCAGCCCGGACAAGTTCCAATTCACAAAGATTTGAAGAAAAAAGGGCCATAACTCTTGAAAATATATGCGAAACGCGGAGAAAATTCACGCTGCACAACTACAGGGCACTGACCACACATCCTGCAAATTTCATAATTGTCCATACAATATTAACCGAGATCCAGCCCGGACAAGTCCCAATTCACGGAGAATTCAGGAACAAAGGGCCATAACTCCTGAAAATATAAGCGAAACGTGGAGAAACTTTACGCTGCACAACTGTGGGTCATTGACCACATATCATGCAAATTTCATACTTGTCCATACAATATTAACCAAGATCCAGCCCGGACAAGTCCCATTCACAGAGATTTCAGAAAAAGGGCCATAACTCTTGAAAATTATACCGGAACTCGGAAAAAACTCCACGCTGCACAACTACGAGCCACTTGCCACATTCCATGCAAGTTTCGATCCTGTCCATCAATTATTAACCGAGATATTGCCCGGACAAGAAATTCGGACGGACAGACGGACGGACAAAGCGATCGCTATATGCCCCCCCCCCTCTAGTTAGAGGGGGGGCATAAATATAAGCGAAACATGGAGAAACGTTACGCTGCACAACTGTGGGTCATTGACCACATATCATGCAAATTTCATACTTGTCCATACAATATTAACCAAGATCCAGCCCGGACAAGTCCCATTCACAGACATTTCAGAAAAAGGGCCATAACTCTTGAAAATTATACCGGAACTCGGAAAAAAACTCCACGCTGCACAACTACGAGCCACTGGCCACATTCCATGCAAGTTTCGATCCTGTCCATCAAATATTAACCGAGATATTGCCCGGACAAGAAATTCGGACGGACAGACGGACGGACGGATGGACAGACGGACGGACAAAGCGATCACTATATGCCCCCCCTCTAGTTAGAGGGGGGGCATAATAAATTGATAACAAATACAATGTTGGCATAACCGATATTTGCTATGATAAAAATGTGACCAGGAAAAGCAGGATAAATTATGATTAGATTTCCTATCACCATAACCATGATAACAGGCTATATTTTAACATGTAATACAGCGCATCTGTTTCCAATATACATATTATATTGTTAAGCATGACTATTGACTTATTCTTTCAGATTTCTGATATCTCGAGTGTGGAGGACGCTTCAGACGGAACATGGGACGGAAGGTTGAGTCGAGGAGAAAAATAAGAAACTCTGAGAAGACCTGAGTGAACTACAATTTACAAAAGACCCTCCATAGTTTGAAAGGTAAGTCTGACTGAAAATTAATTTAGATGTATAACATAGTTATGTAATAATAAAACACCATTATCACATTTTTAAAAACTATTTTTAAACTAAATTTTACAATTGGTTCTAACATGCTAATTAGACAAAAACATTAACTCTTGTTTTAGTAGTTTTTTTTTACTATTTTTTGTTATCAAATATAGGACATGCAGCACTAATTTTATTAGTAATCTTGAATCTTTTGTATTTTAGATCTTCCACAAATGGTCTTGGATTTGACCTCACTTGTGCAGGAGGTCAAAGATACTTGTCGTTGCAAGTGTCCAACCGTGACTTCCCCAGAAGCCCATCTTTCATCTTTCCAGTCAGTCCCAACACCACCACCACTGTTCCTGTTCAGCCCCAACATGTGATACAGCGATCAGCGGCAACCGTACCAGTTGTTTCAGCGGTGTCAGCTAGCCCATCCTTCATCTTTCCAGTCAGTCCCAACACCACCACTGAACCCTGTTCAACCCCAACATGTGATACAGCGATCAGCGGCAACAGTACCAGTTGTTTCAGCGGTGTCAGCTGTTGTACCGGCTGACATCACTCAACATCGTGTTGAGCCAGAATTTGTAAGTATTAATGTAATGCCCTTCTTTAAATTGCAAATGTCTCACACATCAATCATCTTGAGGGTCTTTTTTTATTAATATTTATCCGGGTTTAAAGCTCTGCAAATGAAGTATTGAACTGTTTTGAATTTTAGTATGGATTGTTTTATTTACGGCGTGTCGATTTTTATTTTAGTAGCCAGCCAAGCCAATATTTTTCTGTCACAACAAACAATTTATTTATATATTTACTATTTTCTCAGGTTGTCTTGTCCGGTAATATAAGGATGTCTAAGACGGCACTCTCTACGATTAACCGCAGTGACCCCCGGCGGATGGTGATGGATCTGATGTCGGCCATCTTCACCAGGGAAGAGATGGCAACTCATTCCTTGACCGGCGCAAAGTCGAATGCGAACAAGACTGGCGAATGCAAGCCACCAATTGACCAGGAAAAAATAACTGCTATACAAGTTAACGTACATGTAGTGTAATTTCTCAATTTCTAACTCTCATGTATTATTTCTTTAATTTAGTTCTCGAAGTTAATTGCTTTGTGTGTGCAGTTACATCTACCTTTATTTGATTGTTTCAAAATATTTAAATGTCCTAGTAAACCTTCTAAATCAATAACATCACATTTCTATGATATTTCAATGCAAATCATCCTGGTTATCGTCACATTCACTAATATCAGCATTACGCCAGTTGAATGTAGTGTAATATTTTTAAGATTTCTCTAATCATACTTTTTCGCTAATGTCACAACAATTTTGTACCATTCTACCCATTTAAATTATAAGGATAACCTCTGAATAGTTTCAGGATAACTTGACACATTGAGAACTTGATAACAATTTCTTTGCTAATTTGATGACTTTTCATTTTTTATAGATTACTGCCAGAAGAAGTTTCCCTGTACCAGCAAGGTGATTTTGGACGCGATGAAATCAAAATTGAATGGGGAGCTAAAAAGTTATAAAAGACACTTGATCTGTTGAGAAAAACATGGATGCCTTGGACTTTGGATGCTACGTGCATACATGTGCTGGTTGCTATTATATAAATGTTTCTATTTTATATAATAAAATGTATGACATGACAACATAATAATCCCTTGTTTGTATAGCTGTATATACGTTTCTGTTCTGTGTGTATAGCTGTATATACGTTTCTGTTTTATACAATAAAATGTATGAAATGACTGCATATAATTTGTTATGTTGACTATCTCATTCGACACGAAACGTTTCATCGTAAACCTGCAGTATATTGGACAACCCTGCACAACCATCCAGCATTATTCTATCTGCGTTAATTGACACAAATGACAGCCCTGTAGGACAACCCTGTAGGATCCTAAAGGACGGTCTTGTAAGATCCTGTAGGACAGTCTTGTAGGATCTTGTAAGATCCTGCAGGACAGTCTTGTAAGATCCTCTATGACAGTCTTGTAAGATCTTGTAGGATCCTGAAGGACGATCTTGTAAGATCCTGTAGGACAGTCTTGTAGGATCTTGTAAGATCCTGTAGGACAGTCTTGTAGGATCTTGTAAGATCCTATAGGACAGTCTTACAAGAAAAGTGCCAAAATCTTACAAGACTGTCCTACAAGATCTTACAGGACACTTTCTTGTAAGATCTTACAAGAATTTTTGGTAAGGGCATGGATCTTTGCTAAATTTGGTACACAGGTTCTCCTTGTCGTCATTTCTCAGGAAGTACTACATGGATCTTTCTCAAATTTGGTACACAGGTTTCCCTTAGGGTCTAGTTGTGCAAGATATCTTTTTCGGTCCTAATCGAAAATCCCATATGGCCACAAGGCAGCCATCTTGGATTTCCCCATGAAACCTTGTTATCGCGATTTCTCAGGAAGTACTGTATGGATCTTTCTCAAATTTGGTACACAGGTTCCCCTTGGGGTCTACTTGTGCAAGATACCTTTTCGGTCCGAATCGAAAATGCAATATGGCCACCAGGCAGCCATCTTGGATTTCCCCATGAAACTTTGTTATTGCGATTTCTCAGGAACTACTGCATGGATCTTTGTTAAATTTGGTACACAGGTTCTCCTTGTCGTGTAATCTGGTCTGATTCGAAAATCCAATATGGCCAACAGGTGACCATCTTGGATTTTCCCATGCAACTTTGTTATCGTGACTTCTGAGAAAGTACTACATGGATCTTTCTCAAATTTGGTACACTGGTCCCCCTTAGGCTCTAGTTGTGCAAGATACCTTTTTCGGTCCGAATCGAAAATCCAATATGTCCACAAGGCGGCCATCTTGAATTTCCCCTTGAAACATTGTTATCGTGAATTCTCATGAAATATTTCATGGATCTTTCTGAAATTTGGTACACAGGTCCCACATGGGGCCTAGTTGTGCAAGATACCTTTTTTGGTCCGATTAGAAAATTCAAGTTACGCTTCAAATTAATAAGGTATTCCCGAGATCAAGCGGGGGGCATATTCTATATATTGAATATAGAGAATATCCATACCTTCACCTTCCATATCAAGGAGTTCAAATAATTCGGAACTAAAATGTATTTCTTCAAATTTTAAATCAGTTTTCTTTAGTCTATGCAGTAGCAAGTGAACTGCCTTACCCTTTCATCTGCCAGCGGGTCGGCTATATGAAGGGACGTCACTCTTGTGACTCAACGTCACAACTCGACAACTGTAGACTACTGCATGTTTCGATCCAAGTGAGATAATCAGGATTCAGGCACTTTCGAAGTTTCAACATTACTGCGCGGACCGGATCCCTGTATTGTATTGTACCATCTTACTATTTTCCAGCATGATATCTTAAAAGAGATATCACAAACTAGCCCAGTAAACAGAACAGAATTAGCATTCGTTCCTAATTATAAAATCTCAAGTATGTTTCATAGCTCATGCCAAAGTGTCAAAGAGATTGGTTTTCGCTTCCAGTACCCAATGATGACACGTGCAAAAAATAAATAAACAAAAATACTACAAAACGACGGCGAAGGATCCTCCGTACATGTACATTCACTTCCAGATTAACTTTGCTCATTTCTCTTGTATTATAACAACCGTCATGAGTACAGTTTCTAGAAATCTTGAAACTCCTGAAACTTTTAGATTATTCAAGTTTTTATCTTGGTGTTTTTCAGTGTCCCTTTTTCGATCGGATCTTTTTCGCCCAGATTTGAAATTCTGTAAACAAAATTATAAATCAATCATTTGTTCTAGTAATAATCGACAAAAAGATCCTCTTGTCATATAGCTTACAATTATCGGACAATGGTGGGTGCCAAGATCCTTCAGGATCTCTCGTTAAAGAACAAAATTTCTTACATTATCTTATGAATGGTTAACACAAGTTTTGGTTTATGTAGCAAAATATGATTTATGTTGTACCTGTTGTAGCATACATGTATGTCAGTCTTGGAGAGTTCAAGAAAAGTCAATTCTAGCCTAGATATTACATGAAGCTGATTTCACCTTTAAGTGAAAAGATCAAATATGAGCAAGCCTGTAAACGCATCAACATTTGGACACATTGTCACACAGAGTGTGTTTGGGTTCTTCCCCAACCTGTCCCCGAAGTGCAAATCCAGGAGTTATATCATTATTATGGTGGACATTGAAGCCATGCATGCTCTGACTGCCCATGTAAATATATCATCCCACAGCCAAAATGATATAATACATCACAATTATACACTTTATGTATTATTCCCATATGGAACAATAATCACATGTCATGATAATTATATTCAAGTTTCACATAAACAATGACCCAGCAGTGCTACATGTAGCTAGTGGACAATCTGGATCAATTTGAAATATGCTATATTCAAGATTCCAGAGTTGGTCCAGACAATGAAATTCAACAAACAAATGCTGGGGTCTTCTGCATATCACCATGATGACAAGAATCGATTCCATTGTCTGATTGATTATAATAATACAATGTACCGTGTACATGTATATATGTGTATAAAACAAGTGACAGATAAATCTATGCATACAATTTACATTTTCTAACCATCTAATTATTTTGACAAGGGTACATTGCCACTGGAACACATACATCAATTGCAACAGTTTTGAAACATGTATTACGCAACACTTCAAAGTTCAGATGTGCAAAGATCGCTAAGTGACAGGTTGATCCATTCCTGTATCATCAATTAATCCATGTGGTGAAGAGTGAATTTCACTCCCATTTTACTTTGCATCCCTGGTTTATGAGTACGAGTGCTCATTCACCCCCATGGCTCATTCATCCCCATGGGTTCATTCACCCCCATGGGTTAGTTTATAGGGATAGGGAGATCGCATGCCCTTTCTATACTACTCATCGCGCACTACTCATCGCGCACTACTCATCGCGCATGCGCAGTCGACCCATTCTACTGTAGGGTGCAAGCCTGGCCCATGGAATCGCAGGTAGCGAAAACCCCAGGTCTCCCGCCCCACACCTATAGGGATAGGGAGATCGCGTGCCCTTTCTATACTACTCATCGCACACTACTCATCGCGCATGCACATTCGACCCATTCTACTGTAGGGTGTAAGCTTGGCCCATGGAATCTCAGGTAGCGAAAACCCCAGGTCTCTTGCCCCACCCTATCCCACGCCACACCTATGCGACCTACTGTGCAGTGAGTAAAGTGGAGGAGGAGGAGGAGGAGGAGTAGGACACGCCACGGATTATACTAGGGAGGTAATAGATCCATTTCCATTGATGTGCTGCTGGTGAAATGTCCATGGCAACAATCTCATCCTACCCAGTAAAAGGATGGATCTTCCACTGTACATATTCATTGCTCAGATATCCATCACAGCCTGATTACAGCACCATGCCAACATTCCTTGAATATGACAGTCATCATTGATTTTAATTCAGATGAGACTAGTATATCAATACATTCCAAGTTTGCTTCGGAATATTCTTTTCACACTGTTATAATCATTATTCAACCATCACCATTGCCCGGAACACATTTCTCACAGATTATCATGTTTGTTAACTCATTCAGTACCGAGCGTCATTTCTGGCCTCAGTTCCAGTAGCTCCACAGCTGAGTCTCAATGTGTGCAGTGCACAAATGTCCATCACAGAAGCTGTCGACCAAAAGTTCATTTCAAAAATATTTTGTTTATGAAAGTGAATAAAATTTAAAACTTTATATCTCCATGAAATACACAAGCATCAGAAATTGTGTTTGTGTTATTTTTATAATTATATACATGAAATTATGCATGCAAATTTCATGAAAACATGTTTTTATCTGTTTGAAAAAAATGCTTCAACAAAAATAACATCGAAATTGTCATGGTCTGGTTTCAGATGTACGTAATCTCTGGCTGGTAAAATTTATAGCTGATTGTAGTATCCATTCCCAGGACAAAGATGATAATTTCCTCAATTTATTTCATCCACATATAACTTATAAATTAACGTTTTTATCTGGTAGAAATTCCGTTGATAGTGATTATATTACCCGCAAAATAATGAAGCAGAAGTGTTTTTTTTTCTCGTCTGATTCAATCGCGTCCGTGCTCCGTTTCCCTGAACCGATTTCAATGAATGACGTATCATTGTAAAGCCCATTCATTCAGCTTTCTTCTCGTAGTAGAATCACCATCGGATGGCCAGTGAAACGAAAGATTTGATTGGATTGAAAACAGTGTTCACGAAACGATCTTTCTGATAAGCCCGCTGTTTTGGGCAAGTGGATTGGATAAGAGCGTTTACGTCACAAGGCGAGCCAATCGGGTTGCCTCATTCATCGCGTGTTTGTTTGGGAAAATCAAAACAGAAAAGATGGAGGGAAATTCTGACAAGTTGGTGTCGGACAATAGCGAAATATTTGGGAAATAAATTTACCAAACGTATACGATCGTAGGAATTCTCAACAATGGATATATACCTGTACCTTGACAGAAAATTTGACAGAAAATATCTCGTGAATTCGTCAGATTTCTCAAGGAATCGTATGATTCTTCCAGGTATTTGAACATTTGCAAATGTCTGCCGAAACGGCGCGATGTTCTCACAGATCTCTTCTCGGATTATAGTTTTATTTCGTTATATTTTTCATTCAATACGAAAATGCTTTATATATAATCGGATAGATAGCGATCTTATCTTTCGATATATGTATGGTTTACGTGATATTTCTTCCTGAACAGACCAGGAAAATAAGAATTCCAACGGTGGTGTATACGGCCGACTTCATTTTGGAAATTTTCGTGATTTTATTTTTTATCTGCGTTTTCAAACAACGATCTTGAAATAATTTCTCTGTTAGTCAAATCCAAATTTCAGAAATTGTTACTGAGAAAATAAGCTTCGTAAACATATAGGCCTTTAATTACATTTGACAATGCTTAGATATGAAAATTCTATTTTCCCACGACAGTTATGATTTGCGCCATATGGCGTCATGGGGTTGAGGAGGCCCAAATCTGCGATGCCAAATGGCGCTTACGGTACCGAATGAGTTAAATGAAAAGGATACTTCATGGCCAATCTAACACAAGTTATATCACTGCTCACTCTCCAATAATTACAATATCAACCTATTCCTTTCATTCAAGATTTGTTTCTCATATGAAGCCATTCATAACATAAAATGTTCAAAGAATTGCTCATCACAAATTATTCTCAAGCCTTAGAGGGCTATTCTATATTTGCCAGGATCATTCTAATGCAAAGAATATTGGAATGATGAGAGTAGAATATATGAAGGAACAACTTCTTTATTATGTATTATATAGCAAGAGCAAGGCATGCCAAGTCTGGCATATCAGCTTCCGATTACCATGCAAAGTCCCAATATCTCCCTTGAGTCAGACTAGCCAAGAGGATTGCCAGCTACCAGGACAGGAGGGCATGCAATATAATGGGGGAAATATGGTTTCCTGCTATTTTGACAAGAGTATGTGCATACTATCTTAACAAGTGTAGAGTTAACAAGCATTCTCCAGTTAATTCAATCAGCTATGACAATTTTGTACATGTAGAATAAAAAGCATCATCTACAAGTTCTTAAGTCAGTATAATTAATGTTTCAACACTTGATGCTAGACTCAAGATTTTTAATTTAATATTCGGCAATGGAATAAACCTGTCAAAACTGATTTTTCAAGCTGCAAATTATGAAGAGTAAATATATTTTTTTTTAATTTTTTTTTTATTTATCAACCAGGGCAGAGTTAACAGAGCAGGAGTATAAGCTTAAGCAGTGGGAATATAGCATGATCATGAGGCACATTTCATTACCAAGCAGGTTTAATTTTTCTGTATGCAACTCGCCCATATGTTGTAAATAATATCCCACTTCTGACACCAAATGTGACGGATATTTAGGCAAGTTGTTTTTGTTCAAGATGCACATAATTTTCTCACCCTTCTCCTCTTGCTTGACCATTTTGCTGTTTCCTGAAATTTTTTTGATCACACATTTGAACTATGGGAGCAAATAATAATAATCTTGGCTACATAAGTTTATCCCACAGTTTATAATGAGCACTCATCTATTCATCTCATTTAAAAAATGTATTCCCTGTCCATGAAGCAGCATTCTGCAAAACAAATATGTACTGCATGGGATAAAAACATAAAACTGACAAGGAATCTCAGCTTGCTATACAGGTTAAGTATGGTAGCAGAAAGTCTGCTCCAGGATCTAAGAGGCGGGACGTCACTGGTATAATCCCAAAATCAATACAGGATGTGGGACCAGCTGTTTTGAACATCCACCAATGTGATTATTCCCTTACCTTAATACTCTGCCATCGACTTCTCTTTTGGTGCTTAGAACAAGCACAGACTGCATTCTTAACCCATAACAGCATGTAGTAGATCGTCTTTGGACTGGGTATAATATTGAAAGGTGGAGGAGTAGTGCCTCCATCCTCAAAGTAACTTATCCATAGCTTGGACCGCGCAAACTTCCATTCTTCATCTGCCTGGCTCTGTGTAAATGAAGAAAGGATAATTACTGTCCAAAATTGACAAGCCGAGTAGCTGGTATTGCTCAGAAGCAAAGATGGCTGCTGATGTACACATTTTGACTTGCGACCTTTGAGAACAGATCAAGGTTATTCCTGAAAACAGATCAAGCTAGGTTATTCCTGCCCTTTTAAAGCAGCATGAGCCAAGGACTTTTCTCTTTCATTGTGCTCTTTAGGTACTGTGTTGTCACCTGTTCTCATGCAGTGATCTTTGAAAATAGGTCAAGGTTAGTCCAGAATGAACTTGGCCTGGCTCTAGACTCTAGCTCAATATGTCCTTCCAATATTATGGCTCTTACATGTATACACATCTTGACCTCGGTTACATCTGAAAATAGGTCAAGGTCAGTCCTAAATGAACTTTACCTGGAATATCTTACAAGGCAACATTTTGCCAAAGGTCGAGACAGATAGCATGGCTCAGTTTGCTCCAGATATATTGTGTTCACAGGACTTGAGATTGGCAAGTTCTACCTAAATGAATATGGCTGACTTACAGAGATAATCTGGTAGGAGTTACTCATCATGGCTATAAGCATGTTGAGGAGGACGATGATAGCTATGAAGCTGTACGTGCCAAACATAAGCTTGCCCGCCAGCTCTGTGAACACATGAGGCTCCTTCAGCTGGGCACGATCAAGGTCCACCAGTCCATATATGGCCCAATACAACGTCTGAACAATCTCAAACAAACTAGAGGAAACAAGATAACATAATGAGTTGGGGAAAGTAAAGTCTATAAAAACAAGTGAGAAATGACTACATTGTAGTCAAAACCTGCGGCAGTGGCAATAATACAGTGAAAGGCATATCAGCGGAGATAGTGGTAAATGTAGAACAAGCGCCATCTGCCAGTGTTTTCATGCCAAGGGAAGTAATTTTCAACTTCTAACCCACAATTGTAGGAATTGCGTAATAGGTCTGATACAATATATATATATTCACTTTCCCCGTTCAAAATCCAACGGTTTTGACTAGTCCGTGCCGTCTATTTTGAATTGACAGACGAAGTCACAATGATCGCTTTGGCAATGTCTTGGTACAAGTATCATGTATGCCAAGTTTCAAAACATTCGGTTCGGTGCTTTTTGCAAATAAAAAAAGCTTTCAAATATTTGGAAATCCAAATAAATTTCAAGGATTTAATCATAGCGCGAAAATCGACGCGCTTCAGTCACCCTTCTCGCTTACTTTGCCGAGCAAACTGAAAAATTTATATTTCCTTAAGTTAATTTTCAATGAATTTAGTATCAGGTCCATCTCTTTGATCTGTGAAACTATGGAAGGGGGTTGAAGGCTTTATCCAACTGTCCATGGGGCATAGTTACACTTTTCACTATTCAAATTGAGGCCTGTGACAGTATTGATATTTGATTAGAATAATTAATTAAGTTTATGCATTTACGTGTGTTATCATCTGCAAACTGAATACCTTGACACTCTTTTCCATGCAGCAAGTCAATGGTTTGCTCCTTCTATATAAATGATTAACTATTTAATTCTTAGGAAATATCATCTCATGTTCGACCAAGCCTTTTCGAAGGTTGCTTATTTTATTAATTTTTTTTTTTTTTTAAATAAAATTCTGCAAATAAGAAACATTTCTAGTCAGTATCTATGGATATCTCCCTATACTCAATTCGCGAATATGTTTGTCACTAAGTCATTCCGAAGGTGATTTATGTGCGAAATGTCAGGGCTAGTTCACTAAACAAGGTTTGTGTGCAAGAGAATTATGTCGAATTCTCGTTATTATCTTTTGGTACATCAATTATTGCATTCACGAAAACGGCTGCCAAGTTAAAGTCAATAAAATCGACCATAGAGGTCCATGTCCCCCGCTAGCAGCACCAGTTATGGTGGATTACATCCACCATAACTGGCGCTGCTGCTGCGGGGGCCATGGACCTCTATGGTCGATTTTTTGGGGTCGATGATATCTCATATCATTGATAACAGTATGATTTGAAAATGGAGATATCGCTGATGAGCTTAACATAAATCTAATACAGCAGATGGCACCCATATTGGATTATGCACATCCATAAAACATAATACATGACTGTCCTCTCACTAAGGTCAAGGGACTCCCCAAGTTTGAAGTAGATCAGTTGAATCGTACTCCAGCTATTGTCCGGACAAGATCAAACTGCTTACAATCCAATATGGCTGACGGCGGCCATATTAGATTACGCACATTGCTGAAAAACAATCCCAACTGTCCTCTCACCAATGTCAAGGCACACCCCAAATTTGAAGTTGATCGATTAAATCGTTCACGAGTTATTGTCCGGACAAGAAAATCTAAGATCCAACTACTTATAATCCAATATGGCTGACGGTGGCCATATTGGATTATGCACATCGCTGAAAAAAAATCCAAACCGTCCTCTCACCGATGTCAAGGCACTCCCCAAGTTTGAAGTAGATCAGTTGAATCGTACTCCAGTTATTGTCCGGACAAGATCAAACTGCTTAAAATCCAATGAAATCCAGTATGGCTGATGGTGGCCATATTGGATCAAGCACGTCCTTGAAAAGCAATCCTAATCCTCCTCTCAACAATGTCAAGGTACTCCCCACATATGAAGTAGATCGGTTGAATCGTTCTCGAGTTGTTGTCCGGACAAGATCCAACTGCTTATAATCCAATATGGCTGACGGCGGCCATATTAGATTACGCACATTGCTGAAAAACAATCGCAACCGTCCTCTCACCAATGTTAAGGCACACACAAAGTTTGAAGTTGATCGGTTAAATCGTTCATGAGTTATTGTCCGGGCAAGAAAATCTAAGATCCAATTGCTTATAATCCAATATGGCTGATGGCGGCCATATTAGATTATGCACATTGCTGAAAAACAATCCCAACCGTCCTCTCACCAATGTCAAGGCATACCCCAAGTTCGAAGTTGATCGGTTAAATCGTTCATGAGTTATTGTCCGGACAAGAAAATCTAAGATCGAACTGCTTATAATCCAAAATGGCTGACGGCGGCCATATTTGATTACGCACATTGCTGAAAAACAATCCCAACCGTCCTCTCACCAATGTCATGGCACACCCCAAGTTTGAAGTTGATCGGTTAAATCGTTCACGAGTTATTGTACGGACAAGAAAATCTAAGATCGAACTGCTTATAATCCAAAATGGCTGACGGCGGCCATATTTGATTACGCACATTGCTGAAAAACAATCCCAACCGTCCTCTCACCAAGTCAAGGCACACCCCAAGTTTGAAGTTGATCGGTTAAATCGTTCACGAGTTATTGTCCGGACAAGAAAATCTAAGATCGAACTGCTTATAATCCAAAATGGATGACGGCGGCCATATTTGATTACGCACATTGCTGAAAAACAATCCCAACCGTCCTCTCACCAATGTCAAGGCACACACCAAGTTTGAAGTTGATCGGTTAAATCGTTCACGAGTTATTGTCCAGACAAGAAAATCTAAGATCGTACTGCTTATAATCCAAAATGGCTGACGGCGGCCATATTGGATTACGCACATTGCTGAAAAACAATCCCAACCGTCCTCTCGCCAATGTCAAGGCACACCCCAAGTTTGAAGTTGATCGGTTAAATCGTTCACGAGTTATTGTCCGGACAAGAAAATCTTACGGAATTACAGAATTATGGAATTACGGAATCACGGAATAACGGACACCGGTGTTTCTAAGTCCCCCCCCTACTAAGTAGCGGGGGACAATGAAAGGCATCTAAGTATCAAACTAAAAAACTCCTCCGGGAAATAAGACCCAAGCTTTTGACAACGAGGTCAAACAGATCGCTTTTATAGTCAGCATCTGCTAATATATGACGTAATTCCATTCGTAAAACTGATTGACAAAGTAACGTAAATTGTGAAGTGACGTAGAACCAGTAAATTCTAGCGGAAATGAGCTCTGACTTGAGAGAATGATGTGAAATGCAATATGTTTCTGCCCATTATCTGCTGATACACATAAGTATTGAATCCACGGGAGTGAGTCTAAAGGGATTCTGAGTGCCGAAGAGGACGAGAACATCAATACCAGCGAAGCGAGTCCCTGGCTTGCGAGAATGAGGATAGAGAGGCTGTGTTCCGAAAGAGGACCATTCAAAATAGCCATGTGCCAAGTTCATACTTGTAACCGAAAGTGCACAATAAAAACTCTACAACTATGATGTATTATTCGCTCATAGGGTTGTCTAACTCATTAAATACAAAATAGTGATTTCTGTATAAAAAAAACAGTTGCGCATAAAGTCAGTTTTGAGTATTATCAATGAGTCGGTTTCGCTAAGACAGTAAGTTCATCTCCAGTGATTGGAGGGTCATTGTTTCGATTCCCACAGAGGGTTAACTTATTCTTCCTTTCAAAACATATTTCCATATATGCGAATTGCTTGGGGGGATAAAGTTAAACATGATACCAAATTGTCATTTCTATAAGTTAAACATCTTTGTCCCTAACTTCTGAAATGTAATTGTTGCGTTTGTTTTTATGATGCGTGATCTATAATTTGATACCAAGTATTATTCAATGTTAATCATAATGACAATGCGTTGCTTATCTACTTCTTCACCAATTTGTGAATTATCTAGATTGGGTAGATAAAATGAGTTATAGATGTAAACTTATTTTTCAACTTACTAAGGCAGTCGCCTATCACTGTATGCAAATTAGCCGAACCACTGACACGGTTGCGGCTCATCTTCCTTGGTATATAGGCAATTCAAGGATCTTAAAGATTATATACGTGCAATTACTGTTCAGTGAAAATGGTAATATCTGAAAACAATGACTGATGTGTCGATTGACAGCTTTTTTTTTTTTAGCGTGTTGACATAAGAGAATTGATGTCTGAATGGAATTCAACGAAGCAATAATTCATTCCACCAAATATAGTTGCAAATGAATTCAAATGTGCCTGAAGACAGGGTTGTCATGTGAGATCGGAGGTTGAAAAGAAAAGTGTGGCAGAGATCACACTCTCTTAGCGCATGCGTATTTCAAAAAGTCACAAGAAGAACAACAAGAACAACAACAACGCGAGCCTCTCATAAACCTGCGTGCCGCAGGTAAAAACAGGCCTAAACATTTACCATATGAGACAACTGTGTGTATCCGTCTACCCAACACTTGGTTTCCCCTTTTTTAATGGGTTGACAGCATCCAGTTGCTCATCAATTATAGATGCCATGCTATGACAACATGATGTCCTTGGCAGAGTGATACATTGAAAACACGTGATATCCAGTGTTTCTGTGAAAGCTGGTCAATGGCTGTCAGGCTCTCTAACAAGGTGAATCCCATAGTATCAGTGAATATACTGAATAATGACAAAGTCCCTTATAACTTTAATGAGATTGTCATGGTAGTTTTGTGGCTAAAATAGTAACAAACTAGAGGAAACAAGATAACATAATGAGTTGGGGAAAGTAAAGTCCATAAAAAAACAGGCCTAAACATTTACCATATGAGGCAACTGTGTGTATCCGTCTACCCAACACTTGGTTTCCCCCTTTTTAATGGGTTGACAGCATCCAGTTGCTCATCAATTATGGGTGCCATGCTATGACAACATGATGTCCTTGGCAGAGTGATACATTGAAAACACGTAATATCCAGTGTTTCTGTGAAAGCTGGTCAATGGCTGTCAGGCTCTCTAACAAGGTGAATCCCATAGTATCAGTGAATATACTGAATAATGACAAAGTCCCTTATAACTTTAATGAGATTGTCATGGTAGTTTTGTGGCTAAAATAGTAAGTGTATTACCAGTCCTGTTATATATGATATAATGCAGTAGGAGGGCTTCAACTGCCTCAAACCGAGTCGAATAATATATGAAGATGTCTAGTCTTGGATTAACTTACTTAGCAAAGCTTCTGTACTTTCTATCACAGGAATCTTCTGAGTGAGGATCAGTGGAAGCAGCACACTCCTGCTGTCTCCGGTTTGCATAGTACCAGTAAAGATGGTTCAGTCCACAGGCGAAGGAGAATAGAACGAGCAGGAAGATGAAGACAAACTTCAGTAAATCCATCACCATACGCCCTAGAGAGATCTGCAGCGGACCCAGATGAGAGTTCACAGTAAATATATAAATGAGCTTTAACGAGCTGAAAATGTTTGCAGCGGCGAAGAGCGTCTCTGCAACCAAACTGGGGTCAAAGGCATCCCAATTGTACCGCTCCATATAAGCAGTCTCCTCTCCACGAACACGTTCTCCAGAAACCTGAAACCAGATCAGGCATTTTATTTTCATTTCAAAATGGAGAAATCTGGAATAACTAAAACTTGTGGATTTCGAATGGTCAGTCAAATTGTCAATTCAAAATACTTTTTGTTGTTTTTTTTTGAGAGGGGGTTGGTTTTAATTCCACGCTCAAGGTTATTCACTCATACGGTGACAGCCAGTTTGAATGGTGGAGGAAGCCAAAGTACCCGGGCTGAGAGAACCACTGCCTGTCGGCAAATAACTATCAAATTTTCACACAGGTAGCAGCCGGGCTTGAACCCCCTTGTTTGGGTACTTCTTTTTATAAACACCTACGTTAAAGGCATTTGTGAACTTGCTCCATTTTTTTAGCACAAAATATCTGTCAAATGGATATAGCGAGAGATACTGAGATCTTCCGGTGTATCTCGGTAAACTCAGATATAATATCACAAAGTATTATATCTTAATACATAGGGCTATCTAAATAGGTGGATACTTGGGTTAAACCACTCAGAAATGATGCCCCTTGTAACTTGCATCCAGAAACACATGTACCGTAACATAAAGAGTGAATAATATACAAAATACAGAAAACAGTGACTGATTAACACTCTTCTTCAGAAAGTTCAGAGCCAGCAAGCCTCCGATTAAAGTCTGGATTTTGGGGCGGTAGAAAATAGCCAAAGACCATCTAGTGAAGTTGTGAAAATCAATCCAGTCGATCACAAATCAATGTCAAAATGAAAGGTGGAATTTATTATGATTGGCTTGTTATCCCATCTCGAGAGAATACTGAATTTTCATAGCATTATCTTTTCTTACCATCTCGGTCTATGATAAGTATAAAAGCTCAATATATCTGCATGTCCACAACAATGAAAGCCATGAAATCCGTTGTTCTCCATTGCCACAAAATTGTTCACGAGGAGTAAAATGGCTACGGTAATTTCCCTATTAATTCGCGATGTAGTGATGAAACTCAGCACTCCAAAAATTGGCTACTTTCGAATTATTTGTTGAGCGAATTCTAGAAAAACGCGAGTGTTCGAATTAAATGTCGCGCCGACTTTCACGGAGAATCCAAAATGGCGGACCGCTTCGCCGTGGTCGTAGTGATCGTATTTATTACCGTGTATTAACTTTGATATCTCATCAGTTTCCATAAAATGCAGTGTATGATGTCAGAAAATCTCCTCTACCCTGATAAAGGCGTCTAATTTTATTCGAGGAAGTCGAGCATATTTATCGAGTGACAAGTTCAGCACGATCATGCAGATTTTTGAGCTGACGTCCGTAAATTCGCGTCCATAACAACATCGTAAAAGTAGGCCAAAACATTGAACGTATTCCTTCCTTTTTGTTCAGTATTAGCTATGATCTATATTATGAAACCTAACTGACATGGAATTGAATGAATATTCTGGAAATATAAAACTATACACATATTAGAGTATTCCATGTTCGAGTCGTTCGGTATGTCGACGTTGTTGTTGTGAACCCTGCAAATGAACCAACGGCAAATTTGTGTAGGATTGTATCACGAAGTTTTAGACAGATTAGCGGACTGTCATAGACTTTTTGGTCTTCACTGTGCATGATTTTACACACACCATCCAGGACTTGAATAAATATCCCGGACCTATGACACGAAATTAATGTTGAATTAACGGCGGATTGTACAAGAGAACCGAGTGTCAGTCGGCAATACACGTTTCGATTGGTTTGTTTCAAGTATGAGAATATCTATTACGGTACCGGTACCGTAACAGTTTACTAAAAGTAAAAGTCGAAGTATGATATCGTTCTGAATATTAATTAAATACTGGTATGTTCTCATCTCCGAAACTTTACCTAATGCCATTTAAATGTTTCTCAAATTTGTTTAGCATATAGAGTAATGGAATGGCGATAGCGATGTTTTGATTCTTAGTGTAAAAATGCGCGGTGTAATTCCAAAGAATTTTTGATTGCTGGAATTTTGGTAAGTTCGTGGGTATTCGTAAGAAATATTTTCATTCACAATAAAATATTTAACAAAACCGGAAAGAGTAAGTCTTTATGATAACTATATTTGAACAAAACAGAGCACATGCAGAGATGATTGTTGTCGGCGCTTCACATCGCAAAATTTGTTTGTGTCCCCTGGTGGGAAAACTGACGTTTGTCAACTGTGTGATTTCCTGTCTATGTTTCATTAAACGATAGATGCAATCAAAGCCAAGATATAACCAGTTTGAATGAGGTATTGTGAAATTTACAGGACGAACAAGGGCCACACATTAACACACAAACCCACAATACTGCAGCGTTAATTTGAAACCCCTTCCAATTGCCTCTTGCTGGTGAATCGCGCATCCTCACCCAGAGCTGAATTTGGGCTTCCGAAGGGACAAGGTATTCCCCAGGCAGTCAATTCAATGTTATTACACACGATCTCATTTGCATATGAATAAGTGTCATTTCCAGTCTGGGTGAAACTTGCATGCTGCACGTGGACTCTCCTATTTCACTATATATTTCATGCTGTTCAAATTCTCTCCACTGGAAACAAACATCTTGTCACACCTATCCTGACTTTGGATTCTTCCATTTTATGTGGTTTTCTCTGGAGGACAAGCTGTGCTGAATGGGGAAATAGCTGGACAGGCTAAAAATAAACTAAACACTTCATTAGCAAACTATCCCGGTACTCAAAACAATGTAGCCATTGACAATTTAAATATCAAAGGAGACCTGCAGCAAATGCCATTCATGTGGAGGCTTGGTGTTTCAGTTGGAAATTGAGGGGCACTGAGGGGGTATACTATTATGTCGTGCGATGTGAACACATCGTTTCAAGTTTGTTTCCTATACAGTGAACCTTAATAATGATAATAATAAAAATACGGCCTCTTTCACGAACATGCTATTAGATATTGTATTGTATGTTGAGTATTATTAGAAGGGAGAAAAATCAGAGAACCTGATGAAGAATGCAGGACGAGTCAGATCGATCACCATAATTCTGTAGGTTTGTTTACGGTCAAATATACTTACCACATGGGGTCTGCGTAAATACCTCACCTTGTCGTGTGGATAAAAACACGGACGTATGGACTGTTAGGGGGAGGGAGGGGGGGAATGGATGTTATGAAAGAAAAAAGGAAACCCTTTCACCATTGTTTGTGATCTTCCAGGCTTGTCGATACGTTGTCATGCACAAACAAGTGATGCTCGAGAATTGTAGTCCAGATTTTTTATTTTTAGAAATTTTTATTGATCAAAATACTAAAATAAAATCAACGTTAAATGTACATCCTTCCAAAAGGCTTTTCGTGATGGCTCATTTTTGACGTCAAATAATGGTCGTTTGATTGTCCACTTCACCTGAAAATATAACGAATAGCATACAGCATACCGAAAGGTTAAATCGCATCTTGCTTTCCCCAAACGAAGAATTCAGTTGCTGTGAAGAAATCTGATGCAATTCACCAGCACACACGTTACAACTTGATATCTCCGCGGGAACGTCACCCGACAAAGTTTGAACTCTGCTCCCTTCCAGTGCCTCCTTTGAACACGGCCCAAGTGCCTCCCATACGAAGAATACAGGGCAGGTCGGGCAGGTAAATGGGGGACAGCGAGGGGTTTAGCATATACGACGAACAAATATATTAACGTTGAAGATCTCTCAAATTTGTTACTTAAAATAATGCGTGCTTTTCAAATAAAGGAATGCTGGTTTAAAAGAAAGATATTTGATATACGAACGCTGGAAACTGAAGAATGATTCAATAGCGGGCCGTGTGCAGACACTCGACCACGTGCGGGGGACTACCGTATATATTTTTCCCGACTGCGGCGAAACGCGATCAAGTTAGGATAAAATTACAGGACTGCGGAGTTAATTGAATCAATTTTTTTCCTTATAGACTGTAAGTAATAGTAATTCAGTCTGATTATATTGTACCATTCCCTGTTGTTTCTCTGCGCTTACAAATAATAGCATACGCCGATATACTATACGAGATTCTAGTAACATATTCACTTTACTTTCATCGGCACGAACTCCGTGGCGAAAACGGGAGAGTTCGAATTTATTGTTTCACGGATATTGAAAATGCTCCCGTGTTCGTTTTATTAGGATGGACAAAATCACGACAGCGAAAAAATCGGCCGTTTTCGAATTAAATTTGGAAGGTGAATTAATAGGGAAATTACCGTAAGTCGGCCTAGAAACAGGATTGGAACAGAGATGATTCCAATAAGGCCTTCCTCCCCTTCGGGGAGATGGCCTTAATAATTAGAAAATTCATAGTACTGATTAAATAATTAAAGAGCTTACTTTACTGACTAAATAATTAGAGAGGGGTGAGGTTTATGGACCTCAGATGTATTTATTTCTGAAACATCTGTCAAATTTGGATTACATTTTGACTTCAACTGAATACTGTATTTGTAGAACTGATCGATATTGCGAATCAATGTTAACCAATGCCTTTGACAGAGATTCCAAAGAGATTTGGAGAACACAATTTAAAATCAGTATTAAAAGAGCTTACCTTTATATAAGAAACGACTCTAAGTGTCAAGGTAGCTATATAAAGGGAATTAGTGGCGAAGTCTAATATATTCCACATGTCATGGACATACTCCTTGGCCCCTTCATCCCATAGTTGTTTAACCTCCGCCCAAATTAAACCTAGGTAGAGATGGCATTGAAAACTTAGACAAGGTCAATCATGTACATGCATGTGGAGCACAGCTCAAAATAAGAACATGGCCCCACCAAAATAAAAACAAAGCCGGATCATGTATTTTTTATAATGAAAATTAGATCCATCAAACATGTCAAAGAGAAACACTATTATGTAAACAGGAACATGATTAAGGCTCAAAACAACTGGACCAAAGTAAGTAAAACAACTTACAATTTTCAACGTTTTAAAATTTTTCTATTCTTTCCAGTTTTATATGACTATCTTTATTCAGTCTTACCTGCTACATAGACTAGTATCATCCACTCAACAGTGGTCGCTGGGGCTCCACGAGGTTCCTTAGGCTCACGGAATCTAGAATCTTTTGGGTACTGAGCAATTTCCACTCTCTGTGATACAAGTATCAACAGGACTGTAAAATGAACAGGTGAGGACAAATGTACTGACACACTTCACAATTATTCTTTTACATTACACCTCAATTATACATTACTCTTACTCTTGGGCAAAGGAGTTACCAGTTACCTTACACTTCAATTATACATTACTCTTGGGCAGAGGAGTTACCTTACACTTCAATTATACATTACTGTTGAGCAGAGGAGTTACCTTACACTTCAATTATACATTACTGTTGGGCAGAGGATCGAGTTACCTACACTTCAGTTATACATTACTCTTGGGCAGAGGAGTTACCTTACACTTCAATTATACATTACTCTTACTCTTGGGCAAAGGAGTTACCAGTTACCTTACACTTCAATTATACATTACTCTTGGGCAGAGGAGTTACCTTACACTTCAATTATACATTACTGTTGAGCAGAGGAGTTACCTTACACTTCAATTATACATTACTGTTGAGCAGAGGAGTTACCTTACACTTCAATTATACATTACTGTTGGGCAGAGGATCGAGTTACCTACACTTCAGTTATACATTACTCTTGGGCAGAGGAGTTACCTTACACACTTCAATTATACATTACTCTTACTCTTGGGCAAAGGAGTTACCAGTTACCTAACAGTTCAATTATACATTACTCTTGGGCAGAGGAATCACCTAACAGTTCAATTATACATTACTCTTGGGCAGAGGAATCACCTAACAGTTCAATTATACATTACTCTTGGGCAGAGGAGTTACCTTACACTTCAATTATACATTACTCTTGGGCAGAGGAGTTACCTTACACTTCAATTATACATTACTCTTGGGCAGAGGAGTTACCTACATGTAACAGTTGAGTTACCTAACAGTTCAATTATACATTTCTCTTGGACAGAGGAATCACCTAACAGTTCAATTATACATTACTCTTGGGCAGAGGAATCACCTAACAGTTCAATTATACATTACTCTTGGGCAGAGGAGTTACCTTACACTTCAATTATACATTACTCTTGGGCAGAGGAGTTACCTTACACTTCAATTATACATTACTCTTGGGCAGAGGAGTTACCTTACACTTCAATTATAAATTACTTTTACATTGTGGACAGAAGAATTACCTTAAACTTCAATTATACATTACTCTTGGGCAGAGGAGTTACCTTACACTTCAATTATACATTACTCTTGGGAAAAGGAGTTACCTTAGGGGTCACGTCCAATTAATCGAGTCACTTTCTCGATGCCTTCGAGATGGATCGAGAAATTTCTCGGCTGAAACCGGGAGGGCAGAACCGGGACCCCTGACAACATCTCCCGGTTCTATCTCGATCGAAATGTCCCGGTTTTCGAGATGGATACAAAATTGATCGGTAATCTCGAAGGGGGTCCCGGTTTTCGATATGTCCGTGTTTTGTTGCTGTTAATTTGGCCTATCTTTACTTCTCAGGCGATTAGTGTGTTGCTCGGGTACCATATTTTGGGGGCGCTTGTCGCATACGTATATCGCGGCCAAAATAAATCCAGAAAAAAAATTTTTTAAAGGTGTTTTCCATGTTATTCATCGCTTATTTAGTATATCTATGTCCAGATGTTTCCTGTTATATATAAATTATGAATATATAATTGAATGATCTCTCACATTGATGATTGATTGTGTATCTGACTGGTATCCGTCGCGGAATAAATGACACATCAACGGGATATTATCTGAATAATAGTCGTATGGAAGCTATTGTTCTATAAAGTGTTTTGGACCAAACTTGGATCGTTTCCACTGAAAAATGAAAGCTATGTTACTTGTTTGACCGGAGTGCTAACCGCGATGTGTAATTTGTTTTATAATTTGGTATTATCCATTGCAGATTTCATTTTACTGAGAATTACAGTCTTGTTCAAACAAGGAGATTATATCAGTAAAGTGTATTTATAACATAAGCTCGCCCGGAAATGGTTAGCGGAAATACTGACAATCGGAACTAATCCACCGTCACGCCAGTCAATCTGTGAATAACCGTCGGCTTGAAACAACAGCGAAGTGAGAGGAGTACGGCGCTTGATAACATTTATTGCTGATTTTCATGGGTCGAGGAAATTAACCAAATAAAAAAAGTAATTACCACCAAATTCAGAGAGCAATCACGCTTTAGACCAAAGCATACATTTAATTTTAGTATAAACGATACCGCGTACGTGTTGTTTGTTCGAAATCTTCGATCGAGCGTTTATGTTTATATTATTCTATGGTTTCCAGTGAATTACCAGCCGCTCCTGTGGTTTTAATATCCACTTTATTTGTGAATACCGAGGACATCGCTGACGATAAAGATCCTCTTTTCTGATACACTTTTAGAGGAATATATGGAATTTTATTCTGAGGCTTGCAGAATTTATTTCAGTTCGCAGTTTCTTAACGTATCTCATATTGTGATTCAAATTCTATATAACTGAGCCAGTGTATACATTTTCAATTGGTGATGTCTCTTTCTGTCCATTCATGATGTGCAGAGAAATTGCGCTGTCAAAGCAAGTATGCGACTACAGATCTCTAGACGGAATAACAAAATAATATTAAACGAGTCATGTTCAATTTAATTCATTATCATGCATGCATATATACTCGCCCAGATTAATCTCGCTGCCACAGAATACATATATAAGGAACCTTCCGAATGGTTCAAACTTTCATTTGACGGCATCTCGATTCCATTCTAGAAGCATGTGGAGTTATTTCGAGGAGGATCGGGATGGCCTTCTGCTTCGAGAGAAAACCGGGAACAAACCGGGACAACAATCGATAGAGATAAACCGGGACCCTTCGAGACTAGATATCTATCGGTTTTACTCGATTATCGAGAAACCGTCTCGATCGATTGGACGTGACCCCTTAGAAGACCCGACATCTACAATTGTCCATGCCATCCCGAGACAACAGGTAAAGACAGCATTGAGGAATAGATGCTATTTCCATGGACTAAATTGTACATAATGTATAGGTGTATAAAGTTTATATTTAAACTGTATTTCGCGTTGCACCTCGAACTTTTTCAAGTTCTTAATAGTTACGAGCACCCTGACATTTCGGCGCGTCTGGCCTACCATACTCACTGAATGTAATGAACTGTCTGTTCGCCAGGGGGCGTTTCCAAGCTGACGGTCCGAAACCCATGACGGAGTCTGTTGTCAGGTATATTCAACCTGATGTACTTAATCTGAAATCCTGATTAAATGTGTGCGTGCCGAAAAGTCATAATAATTTCGTCTGGTGGGTGGGGTTATTCTATAATTAAACAGCCGTTTGCTTTCATCAGTCCATCTTTATTTATGGGTCTAGGTCACGAAGAAGGCTTAAGCGCACCGAAACCACGAGGATAGGCCTATGTGCAATTTGAAAAAAAAATGTAGAATAGATTCAGAAAATACTGCAATAAGGATGCAGAAGGTAATTTCTTACGAGGTCATCAATGTAGTATATATGCACAAAATTTTGACTTTTGGCGTGTTGTGACGGATTTCTTTCAAACATTATTTTCGTGAATGCAGTTAATCTTGAATATCTTCTTTATTATAGACTACACTAAAACATCTTCATGGCGCACTTAGTATTACCTTTGCGCCCTATTGGACCTTCATTAACTTGAGAAAATGGGCCGCCATGAATAACTAGAGCCTATGGGCTTTAATGAGATCTGGTATCTGGGTTATTGGGGGATAAGTTTGTAATGAAATAAACGCACAATTATATATTTAATTTCAAGTTAGGCACAGGTGGCACCAGGCACGAATGTGTGTGGCTAAAACGCCATCACAAGTTACATCCTGTGACAAGGTATATGAAGGGACGTTCGCGCCATAAAACGCATCCTTTAAGCGTTTTAACTTCTTAAACGTTTAAAAATTGTAAAGCTTTAAAAAGTTTAAACGTTTAAACTTCAACCAACCAATCAGATGTTATGAACTGACATTTTCCTGATAAAAAGCAAACGTTTCCAGATGTTTCCTGTCAAAAGAAAAATTCAGTCTTTTAAAGGTTTCCGGTTGGGATCGTCCAATCACATTTTTTTGGGGCCGCGTGTGTTCCAACATCTACACCAACACGTGCAAATCTCCACTGGCAAATGTTTCCGGTATGTAGCGTATTTTAACCAATGAAAACCGTTCTTAAGGTTTTGGAGAATATCTTTGACACCGGGACAATTTGCGCAGGACATTATGCACGGTGGGCCTGAGGAATACAATATGCGCAAATATTTGTAAGGGTTATTTTGATTGGTTCAAACAGATTACATAGCGGAAACGTTTTGCCAGTGGACACGTGTTGATGTTGAGGTTTGAACATACGCGGCAGCAATAAAAAAATCTGGCTGGACGATCACAACTGGTAACGATTTCTCTTAAACCGGAAACGTTTAAAAGTCTCGAATATTACTACTGGAAACGTTTGCCTTTTGACAGGAAACGTCTAAAGTATTGGACGTTACAACAGCAAACGTTTGCTTTTGGACAGGAAAGGTCTTCCAAATGTCAATTCATGACAACTGATTGGTTGGTGCAAGTTAAACGTTTAAATTTATTAAACGTTTGGATTTATGGCGCCAACGGCCCTTCTTAAAAGGTACCGACATAATGAAGTTGAACATACCAAAGATAGGCAGTCCTAGGAGAAAAGTAACTCCGAAAATGGAAGCCGAAATATAGAATATTATATCACAATGACTTCCATTTTCGGAGTTACTTTTATCGTAGTTTATGTGAAATTGATCTGTGGGAACAATGAAAGGTAGTCCTATAATGAGGGAAGTTGCACACGTTACGCTAACCATGTGTTACCCAATTAATTTCCGTCCAATTAGCCACTACAGTAGGTGCTCACCCAACCTTGACTCAACGAAAATAGCTGAATTTTGCTCTTTATCTTGATACATAATTCCTCCAATACGTCAGTTCGGGATTCCAGATGAACACCATGACCACCATGTTAATTTAACCAGCATAAAGAAAGCAATATGATACCTTTTAACATGGTAATGTTGGTGTTGCGTTGAAACTGCAAACTGACCTGTTGAGAATTCGATGGAAAAAGGGGCCAGTGGAATGAAGTCTAGGTTTAAATACCCACAGGGAATTAAGGTCAGTTTGTACAGAACATACATGTACCTAGAGGTAAATAGAGATTGATTTAGTGTTATGAGTGAGAAGGGCTGGACATCAAGGTTGATGATGGCTATGTCACAAGGATAAGACAAGACATGTATTACACTTTCTGGTTATCCCACAGGTTGACTGGTGGAGTACAAGATAGGAAAAGATTATAAGATATGTTACAGCTTGCTCTTGTGAGAAAAGCAAACAGTGGCCTGCAAAGGTGATAATGAGACAATGGTGGCCAGGTTGGCTGCTATGGTAGAGCATCTCTCACATATACACCTAACCCGCTAAACTGTATAATTTTCTCAGCAGAGTCCAAGCTTTGGTAAATGACGATACCAGTCTGTCATACTTTAGAGCGTATTAATCTCATATTTTGTGGGAAAACAATGAACAGATTAATATTTAATGCAGATAAGGGATCAAATATATGCCAGGTGACTATTAGTGACTAAATATAGACATATAAAAGCCTTTCAACCACTAAGGATCTCCAAAACTCATCTCTGTGGAACTACTTTCATGCAGCGTAAGGCTATCCCGTGAGTCGGTTTGCACTTTTGTCCATTTCGCTACAGCATTCTAAAGAGCCTCTGGCTTACGCCAGATCTCAAAAATACCATAATCGATGTTGTGATCATCATCCCCTGAAAACACGGGGTCTATTTAGCCCCAACAGGGACCTAATGATAACTGTCATGAATGACAGTATCATTAGGTCCCTGTTGGGGCTAGGGGTCTATTATGACGAAAATGGCCATCTTCTTGACCCTCGATTTCAGGTGATTTTGAGGCTCCATGGGGATAATTTTAACGTCTGTAAATGAATATATGACCGACGAAGAGCCATAGAGATGTTCGAGTTACCAACAGGGAAATGTATTTGTCCTCGGCATAGCGTTGAGGGAAGGGAGACGCTATGAATCTTAGCTAGGACTACAGCGGATGTTCCATTAAAAGCTTCCCTGTCTCATACAATTTACAGTCAATGACTAATAGTCAATGAACAATATACTTTCTCCTGATTTCCTTTCGCTTTAGTCTCCCGCCAAAACTATTGCAAATGGCAGCTCAAAATTCCGCGTCATGTCCCGTATGACACCACTCTATTTACTGCAGCCCCATCTCTAAATCAAGGGAGACAATGTGCCCGTCACTGCATCACTTGACAATATTTTCCCATCCGTCCTGGGTCGGTTGTATGTGGGGTACTACAAATCCGTGGTGAAAATATTCCCATTGGGGATTCCACCACTAAACTGAATAAAATATAAATAAATAACAATTGAATTAAAAAAAATAATTAAAAGACAATATAGGAGATATTGAAATTATATTTCTTTTGATTCAGAGTAGTCGTGGTATTTTTTTTTTAAAGATTCATGCATGAAATCGAAGAACAATTCTACAATATTTCTACACCACAAAATCTATATCTTATCCCATTTAAGAGATAGTACCGATATACAAACGACTAACAAATGGACTACTCTCTAAAAACAAACTTAAGTGGAAATTTCAATCAAACGAGAGTGGAAATTCATCCCACTCAAATTGTGTGAAATTCAAAGCATTTGAGTGAAATCTTTTGCTCACTCAAGTCCGAGTGAAATTTAACTCAACTTAAGAAAAATGTTATCCAATGAAATTACAGCATTTCAGCGGTCAAATCACCCAAACTTGAGTGACCCTTTCACTCAAGTAAGAGCGATCCATTCACTCAAGTTGGACTGACCAATTCACTCAACTTGAGTGAGATTTTATTTAATGAAATTAAAGCATTTTAACTGTCAACCACTCAACCAAAAAATGAAACTTTAGTTATTACAGGATTGTAGCATTTTAACATTCAATCCACGAACTTGATTTGAAATAGCATTATTTTCATCCATTTTTGGGAGATGATCACAAGCTCCGAGTGGAAACATGGTCCTTGAGAATAGATACGAACAACTTACACCGTATGTCGAATGTATGAAGCATTCTCACCGGATAAAGGTATCGATTCTCGAATACGAAATGTCCTATCTATTTATTTTGCTTCCATACTTCGTAATCCATAGCCTTGCGGCACTACTGGGTCATCCACTACATAATCTACCACTGTAAAATACCGTATGTATACCTACTCCCTGTATTTCGAAATCAAAATGAATGGATTTTGGGTCACTGGACTGGTCTGGTCTGATTGATCTAGCGTACTATTTCAGCCGGATTAGGTCAGCCTGGTTGGTTCTCACAATCCAGGAACTCGATAACCTGAGAGTTGAGGGTGATTCTTTTTCGTATGGCCTCGGCCTATCGGGGTCACAGTGCATATCTATCAAGCGGTCAGCAGAGAGCGTGATTTAAGACGCAAGACTTCCGGCTAGCTATGGACTATATAAGACCATGCCCTCCCTATAACCACTGTCTTTTCTATCACGCGGCAGCGTGTGTGTATGGTAAAGCTGAGAAAAAACAACAACAATGCCTTCGTGTAAAGGTCATGTACCAAATGAGCCTTGCTCAAGCAAGTGTACTCACAGTATTGTGGATGAAGTTTTCGGGTCCGAGTCGGACATGTCGGCTTCTGAGGGTTCACACACCCAATTCGAGGGCTTCGATGAGAACGGAGTTCCCATAATGTCTTTGCCGGACACCGGAAAAGATTCATAAAATCTTGTCGTGCTCTCAAGAGGTCTTGTCATCGTCTGTACTTACTATTTGACAAATCGCCAGTCTTATAGGTCTGTACGCCTCAAGTTTAAAGGTGAACTGCAAAGGTTTTTGAAAATAAGGAAAACAGTGTTTGTTGGGTTTGTTTCTGTCTGATTCAAGATATAACAAAACATAAATTCGTTTGAGAAAGAATATTCGAATAAAAACGCCATTATGAATACGCATAAAACCCTTTCTGATGTGGACGAAAAATCTGACAGCTGAAAGTGACATGATTATCGCCCTTGATTTATGACGTCATTGTGCTTTGATGACGAAGCTCAGATTCGTAGCGAGCTCCGAGAGGGGGGAAAAACATCATGGTGTACTGTGCGATTATTGGGTGTGGAAACAATTCCAACAAAGGAAAGACACAGTTAAGCTTTCACACCTTCCCGTCAGATCTACGTATTAGAGAGAAATGGGTAGAATTCGTGAATGGCCAGTGTGGGCTATTTCGTCCAGGGAAAACATTCACATCTATGCTCAGTACATTTTGACACGGAGTGCTTTGAGTTTGACGGATGTCCATCAATAAGTGGCCTACTACAGCTCGGTTCACCAAGAAGGAAGGTATTGCTGAAGGCGAATGCCATTCCAACATTGTGTCATGGTGGCTACGTCGACAATACGATGCCAAGGGCCTTCGAAAAAATAAGACACATCCAAGATGTAAGTAGTATGAGCGAGCACATGTTCTGCACTGCACTGCACGGCCTGGCCATACACGGTATGGGACGCAGTATATGATAGATAATTGTAGGTTCACTGACAAGTTGACATCGAATCTGATTGTATAATTTTTCCGTTAATATAACAAGTAATATGGTTATTAAATGCCAAAGTTTATGTTGACATTATAAACTGTGTTTATTTCCACCGTGGAGATTGACGGAAAGATGGACCGAAGACGCTCACAATATTCGACAGCTAATTTCGCTGACGTCCGCGCCTATAGACATCACGTGTCCGTACCGACCCTAAGCCTGGAAGCAGGAATACAGATCTGTGCCTTTTATATATAACTGTACGGGGTGCCGATTGTAGCTTTATTATTGAGCATTATACATTTGAAAAAAATGAGATGATTGTACTCGCCAGATTTTAACATATATAAATCTTTAATTGTCTTTCACCAGGTACACCAGGTTTCCACAGAAAAGCGGACATCGTTGAAAACATGCCTTTTTTCGCAGAAAAATAACTCCACAACTTTGTTTTTTTTTTCTTTCACTTCCAATGGAAAACACGAAGAACACAGAAGACGTCTTTGATGCGCCAATTATTTTTGCAACATTTTATAACTCTGACCAACTCGGAAAATTTTAGATTCAGCAAGAGTAATATGTTTTCTAGTATTTTTATTATTATTAATTTAGCATTCAGCCTTAATAGCCCCAAAAAGTTCACATCACCAGGGATGAGCTCGTAAGGTGATAATCGCCAAAAAAAAGACATTGCCATGCTATTTATGATTTTTGTCACTCTCATTTCTTACTCTCAATTAGGCCCCAATACATGTTTGGTCATTATTTAGATGAAGATATATTGAATTTTTGTTCCCAAAACATCGACTTTGCTGAACTTTGCTATTAAAACGTATCCTCTTTTCTTGTATCAGATTACAACTCTGACCCGAGTTTTAAATAAAGATGTATAGCAAAATGAACTGCTCAATAATAAAGTTACGATTCCCATGGAATCTGTGGATAAATTGCTGAGATATTTCGGTTACATTTTTCCCCCAATATTTTATAATTCTTTTTTTTTTTTTACAGGAAGTCAATGGACGTGCGACTAAAAAGATCAGGGACATCAGTCCCATTGGTGCGCACAGCGTATCAGTGTCATGCAGAATGGAAACTGGAATTTGCTTCACAAGAGAGCAACGTATGGGATATCAGCAGATCCATGTTCCATGTGTGCATAACGTATACGCCATAATAGCGTGATGTATGTTGGGGAGGACAGGTAATACGTGGATACTACAAAAGGAAAAGTTTTCTGCTTCTAGTATCGACTTGACGTCTCCTCCGCCAACGTACAGCGCTCTTCTGTACGTTGTCCACCAAAAAGCTACGTAATTAGCAGTCACGAACGGATTTATCTCGCATTATAATCACATAATAGATTTGAGATACATTTTCTAAGCAATTTAATGAGACACTAATTAAAGTATGTATGGGGGAAACGTAGATCCTAATATGTAAATATGTATGAAGACAATCATTTGTGATTATCAGTTCATGTGATATCATGGATTGCGAAATTAATGGAATGTGAAATTAAAGGATTGCTCCGTAGCTGAGATACCCCAATCTTACGGTTTACGAGGGACTTGCTTCACGTTCCATGTCATCATTCCTTGCATTGCAGGTGGTCCGTGGACCTTTGATGCCTGTGGCCAGTCCACCGAGTCTGCACAGCAAACCGATGTAAGCTTCATGCAGTGTGGAGACTACAACCGCTTCCGGAGAAAGATTATTATCCTCTCCACCATGCTTCAATACCAACACCCAAACCTTGCTTAATGTAAATATATTCTGAATACTCTGGACAATATCACACCGAAATAAAGAATCTCGTATGTCAAGATGAGTAAATGGCCCCAGAACAGGTGCGGTAGAAGTGCCTAAAATAAAGTATTCCATATATAAGAAATTGTTCAATTGGCATGAAGTACAATATTACATTGTATATTCAGAAAACTTTCAAGGCACTGAGTCTCATGATTCTCGAGTAACAGGGTCGTGAAATAATGTATTCGTGCAAAATAGTTGATTCTGAGGTAAAAACAATATTGTTCTCTGTAAACCTATGAAGATAAACGATAACCAGAACCAGAGTTGGTCTACGACTACGTATTGGAACAGCGAGTATGATTCTGGTTATCGTCATATGTTTAAAGAAAGAAATATGAGGTGTTCTCGCCCCAAATTGACACAGTGCCACAGGCCATTTATCCATCTACATACATGTCCTTTGTAATTAATAATGTAGCTCGTAATAGGCCAAAGTATAATGGAAACTGTTGTTCCCTTGTACGAGTTTTAGACAGTGTTACATCACCCTTAAACTCGCAGACAACTGAAATCGTGTCGATCAACAGTACGGATGGGCGTTGTATCCCTGGCAGATGGATTAGTCCAAATGCATCTGCAATGACATAATGCTATTAAATATTCACGTCAAGGGGCGCGCACTAAACACCAGATTCAATTGAATTACAAGCGTCTGGTCCGTCATTCATAATCCAGCCGTCGACCATTAGAGAATATCCGCGTCCATAATCCAAAGACCTATTCCATTTTCCACATAACAGTATTAGCACCAAATTCAAAAAGACAATCATAGTATACATAAACATAGGCTTGTTTCCTGCAAGAGAGAAGCGGTCATCAGTTTTCAATGATGCCGGCAAGACATCATGATGTTCCAAAAATATCAAATCCGTATCGCTGATCAGTATTCTTAATCCATAATATTTGTTATAGAGTCGTCATCTAAAAAAAGATGTATCTCAGTCACGCTTTGATTGTGACTGTTCATATGAGTACCATGAGGATCTTGAAGTACATGGGTTCATACGGCCCCTAGCCCCGGATTAAGCGGAATTAGACACAAGTTACGAAACGTAGCGCCATAGATCTTGCACGCTACGTTCGTATTTTGCTATCAGCATGCGATATGTATCGCCAAAGTAAGATGCTATAGTGATACATCTTGCATTCACTGCTCAAATATTACCCAAATTAATCAAGCAGTGTTTGTATGGGGTGGAGGGTTTTTTTCTCTTTTTTTGTCGATCACCTGGACCTTGCCTGTTGTATAAGAACCTGAATTGGTTTCATTTATCAGAATATTAACCCTGTTAAAATATCACGTTTGTAGTACAAAGTACAAGTTGGCCCAAAAGTTAAAACCAACGGTGTTCAAGTTTCCCCAATAACACGCAATATCAGTACCCAATACAATATTGAAGACGTTGGATTAACAGCGAAGGGCAGCGTTATGACAGAGGTGGTCGAGCGAGGGGTACAATGTAGCCTCCCAACGGAGTTAGAGCCTGCAATCGAGTTCGATGAAGAAGAAGATATCAAGTATGAAGACGACGATGACGTTCAATGGGTTCCGACCTCCGAAAATGATGAAAGCAAAGATGACATACTCTTGGGGTATGTTGATTATACGTTAATGAATAATCGGGGTCTCTTGAACCTTGTATTCTGCCCATACTGCTCTTTTAATTAGTATTTTATGTTTTCTTTAAATGGTATATTCCGTAAGATGTCTAGCTGAACTGCTTTTGATTACCGTTACAGCAAGCCTAGTTTGGACAGAACAGAGAGAGTGCAGGTGCTCAGGCTCTATTTGAGCAAGACATTCATCGCCAATGATATTAAGGACCCAAGGAATATTTTCCCTCTCTAATTCTTGGTCATTTTCTGTTCATGACAGGGATAACAAGACACCAGTAGCGGAACGGAAATTCATCGTGTTCGAATCCTGCCTGATGCAACTTTTGAGTATTTGTCGAATATGCTTGGCATCCTGCACGGTGGTGATCAAGAGAACGGCGGGCAGCTTCATGCTGCTCAGATGTACATGTGATCACGGGCATATATTCGAATGGAATAGCCAATCTATACACAATAACATGCCTCTGGGTAATCTATTCCTTGCAGCTGCTTCTCTTTTCAGTGGTAGCAGTCCGGTGAAGTCCATCAACATGTTCAAGTTCTTAAATATTTCGACCATTTCTTTAAGAACTTACTTTCTGATACAGTTCACTTATCTATGGCCGACTGTGAGTCAAGTGTGGCTAGAAGAGCGCAAGAGGCTGCTTGGCAAGCGGAAGGGGGAGTCTCTCAAACTCGGTGGCGACGCAAGATGTTGTTCCCCGGGCCATACTGCCATATTCCTTGATGGACTTAAAGACAACCGAAGTTCTGGAGATGGAGCTTGTTCAAGTAATTTAATGATTTCTTTTTCTTCAGATTATTTGATTTGATGTTCAACTGCCCTGGTGTATTTTTGTTTTTGTTTTGTTTTTTTACTGGTTTCATCATCGATTTCCATACATCTTAATTTCAACGATCTAATATAACGGGAGAAATTTGTATGATATAGGTTCGATAGTCGGTTGATCGATGACTTGTATACAGAGGATCACATTCGAAATAAAACAGAATTCCATCCTTTCTATTTCACAATCAGTTAGGGAAAAGCACATTCATGGGGTGAAATGTGCCAGTTTCCGAATTCGGAAACAGAGCGGAAACTGGGTGGAAACAACCGGATTCCATCCAGTTTCCGCATAGTTTCCAAATTGTAAACTGGACAGATACAAGATGGAAACTGCACGGAAACCATGGAGCACCCCAAGCGGAAACTGAGCGGAACCCAGGATTCCGGAGGTGCGGAATAGTGGACGTGTTACAGTTGTGCCAAGATTCCGTAGTGGAAATTATGCGGAATCTGGACCGGAAACAGGATTGAAACCGGTTGGAAACTGCAACACTCTGCTGGTTTCCGCACTGGAAACAGCGCGGAAACGGGCTGGAAATATGAAATATCCAAATAGAGCTGTGCGGAAAATAAGCGGAAACAGGTTGGAAACAGACCGTGCTTAAAAGGTTTCCAACCAGTTTCCGTCAAGTTTCCGACTAAGTTTCCAAATTGTAAACTGGACAGAAACTGGGCGGAAACCATGGAGCATGCCAAGCGGAAACAGGTTGGAAACAGACCGTGCTTAAAAGGTTTCCAACTAGTTTCCGCCTAGTTTCCGACTAAGTTTCCAAATTAGTGCCCGTGACAATGGAATTGACCTTCATGGTTTTTAATGAAGTCCCCATGAATGAGATTTTACAGTCGGGTAAGCTGAGGGTTGTTCCAGGAAAAAGTAGATGAGATCAGAGGAAGGCACTTCTTTGTTCTTTGCTCCTGTCATTTTCCTTGATTTTTTTAAAGGGGTAGTAGCATGATTTTAATTGTTCTAGTAAACTGAACATCATGGTCACCTGCAACATTTTCCAAAGGCTTTTGAAGTCTCGAAGCATCGAATTTCGTATAGGGACCAATATTGTTAGATTCTTCAATTCAATCCAGTAAACTAGATGAAAATGGGAAATGACTGAGATGATGTCGGATAACGCGACCTGGCTTACAATTACGTGACGTTATAAGCCATCACAGTACGATAAAAGTTCTATGACATCGCAAAGCGTCATGCCCAAAATGCCGATGCGTGTAATCGTAATGTCATATCAGGCAGGCCTGGAGCCAAGTGCAGGTGCGGTCATGTTTTTTCAGAGAATGTGATTTCAATGCCTGTGATATTGAAAATTGAGGTCACTGATAAACGTTCACCATAGTAGATACCCAGGCCCGTATGCAGTGGGGGTTCGGAGGGGTCGATCCCGCTGTCCTTGAATTGGAAGAATAAAAAATATATCATGCGGGGCTGGTGTGCAGGCCACCGCGACCAAAACACGCAAAGTGACCGAACCCCCGCGAAGCAAAAAACTAACTTACTCTGCAGGCAGGGTAGACTACCGGTATTGTCTCCCGTAAATTTACACTTCACATAGAATAGTCCGATAAAGTTTTTTGGTTGATTTTTTTGTTATTTTTGTAATTTTAGAACGGTTGGAAACTGAAATAATTGTGGAATGTTTCAGCTCTTTTGAACCTCTCAAATACTTTAGAATGAGTTAAATGAAGTCTTAGGTTCTCAACGTTCTACTGCGGGGGGGGGGGCATTGCTGGGATAGTCCTTGTAGTTCCACCTGCCTGGGAAACGACCCTCGCCGAACAAATCCTGCGTACGGGCCTGATCTCAACTACTGAATCAGTTTTATCAAAATATATTATTTGCCGAATTTTTTCTACATGATGCTATTACCTCGTTAACATTAGCGAAGGGAATGGTGTCGCTTGGGGCAAAACTTCATTGTGTCCGCTGTCTGATAATGATTGTCAAATTTTGTTTATTCTGTCTGTAGGACTTTTGGTTTTATTTGTCATTCTACAACAAGCCCAGAATCTTTACTTTGTCTAGCCGAGCAACTGACATTCCAGCATGAATATATATACATGTATAATCTAGTTCACCCAAATGTTTCTTCTTGTATACCATTGTGGGTTTTTTTGTATTTTTTTGTATTGTTTTTTTGACTCTGTACTTGCCCAGTATTTATTTATACCCAGTATTTCTATTTTTAGTATTCCATTTATACAGTCACCATTATTAGAATGTAAGGGAGCTTCGATCCACTTCGATCTTGATTCAATTTTTCCATACATAGTCATTTTGCAGGACAAGTAAAATAAATAGCGCTACGTCTGTAGCTGGAACATACAGCAATGCCATGCAAACACTCAATCCATGGCCTTGTCAATGTGAGGGTGCCCTCCACCAGCTATCAACACGTGTTTCAGAAGTTTCGAACAGACTCTATCAGCTGGAAAGTCAGTGGTGGAGGTGGAGGAATTACGACTGTTACCAGGTAATTTCACTATCTCAAAGGGAAACAGTCAGATTGTCATCATGTGATACATGTTTGTATTTGGCCCCTTTAAGGTTTACCAGACAAATAAAAATACTTAAAAACATTCAAAATATATTAAATGTACCATGTGTACCTTGCAATAAATATTAGGCATTAAGGTTGAGTGTAAACTTTTTTTGTATTGGCCATATTGTTTTGCGTAATTACCTCTTGATAGCATGAGAAGTGATGGGGTTCATCTATCATGCATTCTGAAATTTGGATGGTTAGATGCTATCAGACTTATGCAAATTACATCTTCAAAAAGAAATCTGAACGCATAGAGGCATGTGTAAAGGACATGCTATACTTAGATGGGCAAGTGGCCCAAAGCCATGTGCGGTAGAAGTACCAAAATAATAAAATATAGGCTATGCAAGAAATTGTTCAATTGACATTATATCGTATACTCATAAGAAAATCTTGGCACAGAGTCTCATGGATTTCTAATGGTTAAACCGACTCCCGCAGTAGTGCATTCGTGCAAAATCTAATATCTTTTGTAAAAACGTGAGCTATAAAAAGTGTACCTAAATTAACCGAGGAGAGCCGATACGAGAGCTAAATATCACTAAATTTTGAGATTGCAGTGATTTTGTTTTATTCAACCAACCATATTATATTTATGATTAAATTTATATTCAAACGAAAAATTAATGAAAATAGATCATTCTATTTCAAATTATATAAGTGATATCAAAAGTGATGGAAAATTTCAACAGTCACCAGTGGTTGCCACAAGATTGAGGATTCAATTCAACCTCACTGCGGGCTTGAAATGTTGTGTCATCATTTCAAAAAAGGAGAAACGGTAGCCATTTACATGAGGGATATAAAAAATTGTCATAGCTAGGCTACAACAGTTGCCACATTTATAGATGTTCGACATGTAATAAATTAAAATAAACAAAGAGAAAAGTCACTTGATTCTATTCTCAAAGATAATATCAGAGCCACAGTTCTGATGAAAGTCGGCATTAATCATTGCATAGTAATGGTATATGCGCGAAGAGCAGTGTCCGTAAAGTTCTGAAAAATCATAAGCCGATATTATTTAAGTGAACAAGAAGAATGTTTGGCGAATGATCGGATGAGTCACAGGTCAAATTGCCCAAGGGTTCGGACATCCTACTGACTACAGGCTCTGTGGTAATGATCATGTGTAAATCATCTACCTTTCTCAGAAAACTTTGTCTACTGCTTCAAGGAAGACTTTCTGCAGTTGCCGCCATTCTTCTCAGCTTTTGTTGTAGTCCACTTTCTGAGCACGTGGAAGATATTGCACAGTCCCATGCTAGGAATAGGCTAACCTGTGCTACCAGTTTTCAAACAATGACCGGGCTGGAATTGATGGCGATGGTTGCTAATGAGACTTTCCCAAAGGTGTTTCAGTTTCTTCTCGTGGTGATTTTCAGTGGAGGAGTTAGCAAAATTCGCATCAACTGTCACTTCATTTAACACCGATGCGCACGTGGCAAATATTGCACTGTCCCATGTAATGCTAGGAATAGGCTAGTCTATGCTACCAGTCGCTATATAGCTGAAATATTGCTGAATGCGACGTTAAACCCTAATTCTCTCTCTCTCTCTCTGTCTATGCTACCATTTTTCAAACAATGACCGGGCTGAAATTGATGGTGATAGTTGCTAATGAGACTTTCTCAAAGGTGTTTCAGTTTCTTTTCATGGTGATTTTCAGTGGAGGAGTTAGCAAAATTAGCACCAACTGTCACTTCATATAATATCGATGCCATTAGCAGACACATCCTACTCATTTCCAAATTGACTTTGCTGAATCCAGGAGTGCAAAAAACTGTGTACCTGGGGTACGATTTAGGTGAGCGATGGCACCCGCCTTCAAACGGAAGGACTAAAAATGCCTCCTATTTTTGACTGTAAGCATATGAAGATATTACCAGAACCACCTTTGGGTTATAACTACCCATTGGAATGATGAGTGCTGTAAAGTTGATTCTGGTTATCGTTTATGTTCGTATGAAAAAAAATAGGAGTTTTCACCCCAATATCGGCGATTTTGCACGAATGCACTACTTCACGACTCAGGTGTGCAGGTAAGTTCATAGTTGATATTGCATGAATATTGTATTGTCGAGTGAATGACTGAAGGAACTCCCTAGAAAATGCAAAGTGTTGTGTTTCCCTTTGCCTTTCTGAAAAAAAAATCTTATTCATTCGCAACAACGCAATGGTCTATTTATTATTTCTTGCTATGAGTATATTCGGTTTTGGTTATCGATTATCTTCATATGTTTACAGTGAAAAACAGGTGTTTTTGCCTCAATATCGGTGAGTTTGCACAGATGCACCACTTGTGTTATTAAAAAACTGACGCCAACTGTCTTCATTTTTCTTAGTATACAATATAATGCTGTACTTCATGTTAATTTAACAATTTCTTGTGCAGACAATATTTTACTTTCGACATGATTACTGCATCTAGCCTACGGCCGTTTGGTCATCTAAACATACGATGTCCTTTCTCACCATTTTTTCTTCTCATATTTCATTGCCTTCGTAACAGAGACAAGCTATGAATGCGGCCCCTCAATGCATGCCCCAATATTCGGCCACCCAATGCATGAATGCAAGCCCACAAGAAAGTGCTGCAGCAACTTTTGTTGGTGTGCAGTTAAGTTCACAGTCGATATTCCATGAATATGGTATTTTTCGAGTGATCGACGGAATGATAACTCTAAGAGAGGCAAGACTGTCAAGTTTTCCTTCACCTTTCTGGCTGCTGTTCAAGCGCAACAATGCAATGTTCTTTTTATTATTATTTGCATGTGTATATTCTGTTACTGTTATTCGCTTGAAAATGGTGGTATTCTCGGTTGATTACAAGCTGATTACTGTCGTGTCAAACCGATCCCAAATTTAGCAATAACCTGAGACAGTTGACAAAAAGTTTACCCGTCCCCTACAAGAATGACCTGAACATGCAATTGTTGAAAATGTCATGCAGTAAAAGATTAATGAGAAAGGGGTCATCAGCCCTCTCAATTAACAAAATCATTTCTCCTTGTCTATATTTAACATGGTGTTAAACAGGAGATTTTCAAACGACACAGATTTTTTGCCGAGGAAGATTTTCCTGATGGAGAGGCTGAATGATCCATTTAGTATGTTCGCACTATCCATTTAGTATGTTCGCACTACTCGAAGATTTCGAAACACCCCTCTTCCTTGCTTGATGCAAACCATAGGGAAGAGGTTACGGAGTATGGAAGTTTTCCCGAAAAGTAGCCGGTGTTGGGGGTTAAGTAGCCTGATATATCAAATAAGCAATGAATTAACTCGAGTGCCACATGCATTTCAATCTACGTGCTGCTGATATCTAAAGCCACTTTCGCTATGAAAATGCAGTAGTTCAAGATCTGTTATCCAGATTCGTTGTATTTAAGCTAGGCCATACTGTGTTTTATGGAATAACTTGGGGCTTTTCCATTAAAAAATGTGTGCCGGGGGGGGGGGCACTTCGAAAAAGCACCCACTACCTACCAACATTGTTCGTTCAACACACCAAGTACCCCACGGACATACTTTTCCAATTGATCAACCACCTACCAACACATTTTTTTTTCACTTATTTTTGTCACCAAGCATCCAGGATACAATTTTTTTTTCTTCCCCACCCACCACCTACCGTACATCTATCTCTAGCATGAGTCAAATTTATTGCAAATTTGAGACGGCCCAAAATGTGATAAACATGCATATGGGCTAAGGTCTGAAATTAAGTTGACCCCTTAAAATTATTTAAACTTGTCCTAGTCTTAGTCAAACCTGATGTGAATCTTACTGCAAATGTTCTTTTTTATTTAAATTAAACAGAGTAAAAGATCACTTGATTATTGATTTGTTTGATTCTTTGTTACAGAATAGAGACTTAATGTATTAGCAAATGTTGTTACTTTACCATCAGAAAGAAATGTGTAATCTTCCGTTGATCCATTTTAATCTTGCGTGAAATATCGTTTTTTCCCCGCGATTTTGACTTGTATGTTTGATCTAGACACAAACGAATTACCTCCCCTCAGTTTTCGCGTATTTTAGTATTGAAGGGCAAGTAACTCCACCGAGGACAAGTAACTCCGCCATATGCGCAGTAGAACCCAGAAATAACAACAATGGCGGACTACAAGAATCGACGCTTTCTAAACGTAAATTGAGAAAAATAAAAGGTACTATTTTTTTGTTTTTTTGTTTAGCGCGGCTCGAGGTATAATCAAACAAATGAACCTGTGCGAAAACACGGTTGCCAATGCTTGTATCCAAGGTGTGGTCGCGAAAATTACCCGTGGTGTTTTGTTTTTGCCAAATTTCGTCCGTGAAAATCAAGGCTGAACGGCCCGCTAGCTTATACACTGAGACCGACCGACAACTATTTTACTGAGACAATTGAGCAACCCACATGATTAAAATTAAGAACAAAATTTACCAAGGACCCAACGGAATGAATTTTCAGTTAGACCAAGTACCCAGAAACACAGGTTTATTTTTTACCGACCACCTACCTACTCTTTTTAGACGTGCCATCCCCCCTGGCACACACTTTTAAATGGAAAAGCCCTTACATGCACTATATTTATAAGATCTTTGTTTTAAAATGTTTCCTGATGAACGAAATTGGATTAATGAGCAAGCCTTGAAAAAGGGGATGGTAAACTCAACACCAAACAAGTCCATGCGAAATGTCTTAAGAATAGCTATCCCCTTAGAGGCAGTTTTTGCACCCCCATGACAATTTGTCGTCTGTATCAATAAATATACAAGATAACCATAACAAACTATATATTTTATGAAAGCATACATCGTCGGGATTCCAACTATATGATTTGTATAACTGACGCTGCTACTGTGTAGAAAATATTCCAATTTTAAAAAATTTAAATGAAAACAATAGCGTCCATTTTTCAATTGAAATTTCATGAAAACTGTTGGTCTTGTTTCAACTTTGATGGTATACCTTGGTAGGAGACAATTCGAACTAGTAAACTCTATCTCATTTTTTAAATTTTTTGTCTGGTTTTGTTTTTATAACTATTTTACTAAAACAAATTGAAAAAAAATGTACTTTTTTATTTTTTACGGTCGTTTGTCTTAAAAGTTGGATAATTAAAAAACGAAGCCGAACTTACAAAAAGTGAGATACTGTTTTCTAGATCACCTTATAAGTAACAAGCATGCCAAATTTCAAAAGCGTAGCATGGATACCTTTGAATTTCGGATTTTGAACAAAAATGAAAGGCTAGAAATCGGGCAAAATGTGTCCAGCTATACATCTGATGAATTAATCCCTATTTTTTGCTTGAATTCTATTGTCAAATACATTTTTAATCTGTCTAATGGGACCTACTCGAATTCCTGTTTATTCTGGATAACTATTACACTAAGTTTTTTTCATCAAGTCGGTTTAAAGTCCAATTTAAACTTAAAAAACCTGCTAAAACTTGTTCACATCTGTGTAGATTACTTCACGGCGGGTGTCTGAGTGAAGTGTCACTGTCATAATTAGAAACAAAAATAAGGATGTTTGCATGGTTTTGATCAGAAGGGGGTACATTGATGTAAATAAGTAGGACTAATAGATAATTAGCTTACCATAATACTGCGGAAATGAGTTTTGGAAAGGGAAATTTATCAGACAAAAATAATAGTAGCCAAGCCCAAGCTAAGGCAATCTCTTTAATTGTTCCAGGGCCTCGGAAACTAAATTGTTAATCCTAATATTGAAGCACTTCTATTTATAATTTTTATTTTATTTTTTCACCAAATGTTAGAGGAAATAGTGAATATTTGAATGAAGAAAAAAAAATTTGACCCTCTAAGGGGATAGCTATCCTTAAAACATTCTATTCAATGTCTTTATAACAGAGCCCGCTGGTGGAGCCAAATGTTGACAAGAACGCAGCGGCTGGTTTGGACGAACCAAGTGTGGAGCAGGTAAGTGAGGCATCTTTGTTATATGGAACCCTACCCGCTCAAAATTTCGGGTTCTTCAAGAATGTGGTAGATTTGAATTGGCTTTCATAATAAAAGAGATATTTGGTTTCGATATTCTGGATGCAGTTTAACTGTTACGCTGCTGTGTTATTTGACCAGATGCCCCTTTTCAGTGTTCAGCAAATGTTCTGTCGTTAAACACACTTGCATATTAGGTAGCCTTCATGCTAAACATGGATAGGCCTAAATAAGCATGAATATTAATTTGTTTAAGAATTTATGTAACATTAGCTGAAATATGACTCCATGAACCAAAACCACACTCTGCGACTGCCCAGAGTTGATTTAGATAGATTTTGATTAAAGAAGTCATATTTTTGTTATTTTGGGACATTCCCCCTGAAAGTGATAAAAACGACGATTACATGTACATGATGTTGATGATATCAAACTAAAAATAGACTGAGAGCTAAACTGTTCTCATTTCATGCATCTCTAAAGAAGTATCGAGCAATTTTTTGTACAAAAAAAATAAAATCAGTTTCCGATCCACACAGAACAGGAAAATATTTTCGAGTAATCAACATATATCCTTTGCAAATTTGTTATAATTTCAACATTTTGAATTAATTTACTTTTTCTCCATGTAGTTGTTTAGATCCATCTGTGCTACCTAAGCATTTAGAATGAAATTAGAATGTATGAAAATAATTACTTTCAATTCATTTTTTTCAACTAGGAACAAACCTACAATGGGTATACTGACCCTTACCAAAAAATCCTATAGGATCCAATGGGACAGATGATCTGTCTTATAGGATCCAATGGGGCAGATGATTTGTCCTATAGGATCCAATGGGACAGATGATTTGTCCTATAGGATCCAATGGGACAGATGAGCTGTCCTATAGGATCCAATGGGACAGATAATTCTGTCCTATAGGATCCTAAGGGATAGATAATTCTGTCCTATAGGACGGATTATTCTATGCTATAGAATATGTGTGTCCTATAGGACAGCCATTCTATCCAGTTGTCCTTCACAAGAATTGTGTTTGTCCTTCACATGTGACAGAATGTGAGAAACCAAACACATTTTACATGCATACATTTGCAAACAAAAGCACCTCATAGGTGGAAAATGTGAAAAATCTCATAAAACCAATGTTTTTTTTATAATTTTTTTCTGCATGATACATATTTACAAATATTGAACATAAGGCAAGAAATTGAAGTATTTTGTCTGTTATCATTCGCAAATATTAGCACGAGTATCTCTGTAAGCTTATATATCCAACTGATACAATGCTTCGTTGATTAATTTATTGGAAGATATGAATTTAATTCAATTTCTGGTACACAAATTAAAAACCAATTTAAACATGTAAATTCTACATTCGGAATTTCTGTAGACATTTAATTACATCAATCGAGGCAGTAAATCCTAATAGATTAAACATATTCTGTTTTTTAAATCTCTGTAAAATGGGGTCTTCGATGGAATTTTTTTTAACTGTGGAAATGGTATTAAAAATTAGAAAAAAGAGGCATGTTAGTGCATTACCTCGATTTCAGTATTTGTTAGTCCACGGCGGGGATCAGCAAATGTAGTATACAATGACATAATAATGCAATTCGTAAATACCGAATATGCATATATATACAAATACTAACATGGTAAACACTCTTCATGAAAACCAAACTTTACATTCGCTTCACTCCAAGAGATTCATTACAGAATGTTAGTTTACCATGTAATCATTTTAGATGTTTATGGTTCTTAACTATTCATAGTTAGGAAGTTTCCATACTGTTGTACACGATCTGATTGTTCAATAAGCTTATTGAGATAAAAATTAATCTCCATTTTTTGGACAATCGATCAAGTAAATTTGAACAGTTCATCAAATCTAGAAAATAAAGTATAAGCTTACTATCCGCAGAATTTATCCTATAGGATTTTTTGGTAAGGGGAGGTAAGATTTGTTTTTATCATATTTCATTCAAAAAACTAAAATACATTTGTATTTTAAATTTATAAACTCAATTTAGTGTTGGTTGCGAAAACTAATGCAGTGCAACATGAAAGACATTATGCAAGAATACAACAAAAACTTCAGTGATACATAGTCAAAATCACTCTCGGCAATTTTGGCGTAGGGGTATTGTCATCATCATATAAGTGTGTTCGTTATGTGCGTTTCATACATATTAATCAAATCTTATGAACCAGAATCCTATTGAAAAACAAATTGTGCTGGTATGTTTTACAGAGTTTATGCCCCTTTTGTTATACAGGGTCAACTCCAGATGAAGGGAGCCCGCTCAAAAGCTTGTCCAAACACACCAAACTGTTGTTCAAGATGCTGTATCCTATGCCAGATTACGAGGGGAGAAGCCTGAATGGCAGTGGGGACAAAGTCGCCCTTGGCAATCCCGAACGACTGGCAGTTATATGCAGTAAGAGAAGAAAATTTATGTAACTGAATATATTTGTACACTTATAAATTGCATGTTGGTGTTTGGATCCGTAGCTGCTCAAGTTAAAGCCGATATAAAAGTGGTGCTCGCTCGGCCCACTCGGTGTCATTTATTGCCTGGTCAGCAAGGCCTGCTGCACATCACTGCACCAAAATACAGGTACAAAGGTAGTACATCTACACATGCCTCGATGTGCAGGCCTTGCTGGACAGACAAAAAATGACACCTCTGGACCGAGCAAGTGCTCTTTTATTCGCACTCAAACTTGGTCGACTCGAATATGAACTCCTACAATATGGTCAACACAGCTCCAGGTAATGTAGAGGACATTTCTTGTTATTCATATCCATAATTTAAAGTTCAAATGTTTATAACATAACATAACATCGTTTTTGTTGAAAAGATGTTTGAAAGTGGATTTTTTTTTTCAGAATTGGTTCTGCAGAAATGTCCCGGCATAACTAAATCTCTGATTAATGCCAAGATAGGGTAGCTGCTCAAACCCAGTCGGTCCAAGAGCCGGGAACTCTAACCGGGAAAGTCCTGAAATTTGGAAATTGATTTCACAAGGCATTGAAAGTGCTGGAATTTTTGTGTCTGGTCATTGAATATTGTGAGACGTTAAATTAAATGGAACATGAAAATGTCAGCCAAGTTAATATTTCTCTTGATTTTTTGTTAAATCGAAACACTGATTTTCCCGGACCAGCGAGTGTTTAATTCATCCAAATTCCCGTGTGGTCTGCAACTTCCATGAAGTGTGCATCAGGGGAGATAACTATGATCTTGAAATTTCCCTAAAAACCCAGAGTGCATTTGGGAGGAAATTGCCGTTCTCAAATCGCATCAGTGTAAAAAGATATGTCATGAAAATGCTCTTCTCGGACATCATGGCTGTGCAATGCAACTTATTGATGATGGTTCGAACGTGTTAAAAATCCTGACGAAGCCAGCTGCAAAGTTTGCAGAAAAAACATTTTCGAACATGGGCGACACTTCCGTCGAAAGCACATGGCAAGCCAAATCATGTGGTCAATTATGAATGATGACGTGTATGTTTACAAGGAAACTACAGACAATGGTGAAGAAAATGACAGAATAGCAATACCTACCCTACCTCTGGTGCAAGCGACAAGACATTCACAATTATTTTAAATATATCTGCATGGATGTTTTTGTCATGTCTCAATAGGGGACATCATTTGTGTTTGGAAAACATTTAAGGGGGGCTACTCTAGTTGAATTACTTGGAAAAGTCTAAATTTACCTGGAGTAATGAATGTATTTTAAGAATCAAGAAAGAAATAAATGTGTTTGATCAGTATTGTTGGGTCTGATTAAAGTCAATATTCTGATTCAAGGCAAATATTCTGAATATTTTTTTTCTTAAAATTAAATTTTGGAATGTTCAAAACAGTTTGTAGAAGACATTAAAAATTAAAATTATTCCTTTTATCTGACACATTCTTATTCACTGGGGAGCGGACTTAAAATACACTCCTGGAATGACCTGGAAAGTGCTTAAGGGTTGACGTATAATTATTGGGGCTGAACAAAAAAAAAATTAAAAATGAGATTTTGTTCTTCTTACGTGCATAGTGTGCCAAAATTTCACGTGAATAAAGTTATTGGCTGACAAGATCATTGAAACTAGTTTAATTAATACTCAATTACTCCCGTTGTTAAACTGTCTGTCATTATTCACTTTAAGCCGCTGAAAATGGAGAGTTTTGGTCATTACCATGGTTACGATGATATTAAAGTTGTTGTTGCCGCTTTAATTGTGCTTGTTTATGAACAACAGTGCCTTTTGCACAGGTGGGTGAACTTTACAATTGTAGACAAAGTTTTTCACTGGTTGGTGCTCATCGGTAATATCTGATAAATTTGTCACACAGCCTGGATGCTCGTAGTCGGCATTTCAGGTGTATGCTAGTGCCGTCGATGGGTAATTCAGGTATTACATAGCGAAAAAAACCCCCACATTTTTTAACACAAATGAAAGTACCGACTATTTGACCACCCTGGTAATCAGTCTCGCATTGTTTGCATATGTAATACTTTAACCCTTGTCCTGCCAGCTCTGTATATATCCAGTTGAAAAGTAAGTCACAGCTAAAGGGGCCTATTAGGACAAGGGTTAAATTGTTATCTATTTTGTTAGAATTTCAAACCCTGATTTAAAAAAAAATCTGAGAAAAAGCTGCAAAAAAAACACCCCGGAATAGTTTTCCGGGTATAAAATCCGGAATAGTTTTTCCGGGTTTTCAAGCTGGAAAAAATGTCCGGGATAATTGGCCAATAAAAAAAAATACGGAATATTTTTTCCGGGTTTTCAAAAATCCTGCTGCCCGGAATTAAAAACGGAACTTAAAAAAAAAACGGAAGTCAGATTACATACCCGGAAAGGTTTTCCATTGACATGGAATCGAATTTCAATTATTTTTCACAGAAAATATACTCCATGAAAATAAAAAAACTCGGAATTTATGAAAAAAGCGGAGTATTCGGACTAAATACCTGGAATTAATTTCCGCATTAAAGAAAAACACGGAAATATAAAGCTGAAATGTTCTTCCGGAATTGCAATTGTTATCCAGGAAACAACATTTTGTGTCCGAAATTGAAGTCCGAATACTCCGGTTTTTTTCTTTCCATGGAAGCATCTTTTTTTCCATGGAAACTGGTGAAAAAAACGGAAATTTTACAGACGGGAATATTGCCAGTCTAGTTTTTTTTGCTGCTCTGTTTCAATCTGATTATTCTTATATGACATCTCTTACTAGCATAATACCCAAGGATGATAAGATTTCTCTCCTGGTGAGAAAAACGCGATTGGGTCATGACAGAGATTAAATCTAGTCCATGACGGAATCACAGAAATTCGAGACGGAATCACGGAATCTTCTCGGTTAAAGAGCTTTATTAATTACACATTTTCTCCAAAAATATTCCTAGGAGAAATTTATAACTAACTACTAACTCTTATTTTGGCCAATGTATACAGTGCTTGTCACATGCATATCTTTTCTATAGAAGTTTTGAAATAGTATACTTTCAGTCAAATGCAACTTTACTTTTCATCAGGTTTATATATTGCGGGGAAAATATTTCGCCACTAAAATACATCTTGTCTTTTATTGGCGTGTTTCCGGAGATAATCGGAAAAGAAAAGAAAAAACAGCATGCTAATACATCGCCTACAAATAAATGTGCAGTGAGTTTTGTGCAAAAAAATGACGTTTCTTTTTGTGAAGGGTGAATTTACGTGAGAATCATGTACTTCAAGATGCTGTTCTTGATATACAAAAAGGCCCAGGGCCAATAAAATAATCAGAACATAAAACAACACATTGCAACGTCGGTCACCAGATTCCAGGTTTTATTTAATGTATACGTCCACGGGGGTACCTTTGTCGTTACCGTTCATATATAATACATGTTAATATCATACCTGCATAGTATCGGTGGTCGCAAACAGCAAGGTGCTATATTTAATGAAGTTAACTATAAAAATGTCTTCGTCGTTATGTACAACAAGCCCCGATTTCGCGTAATGTTAACCCTCTCAGGACCGAATTAATTCTACCGGAAGGAAAAATCTGATATTATGAGAAAATGATCCCCTTGGCCAAATATAATCAATTTCACAAAAAAAAAATTTCACCTGCTGCCCGCAAAGGATTCTGGGAACGTTGCAAATTTGCAACGTTAGCCATAAAAGTCAGCTATACATCAAAGGCAACAAGTTTTAATTTTTCCCAAAAAAGAAAAATACAGTTTTCTGTCTTTATAAATAAGTCATTTGATATGAAAGTTGCTATAAAAACGAAACACGTTTGAAATTCGTGTTGTGTGGGATCAAAATCTCCCTTTACAGCAGTGAGGCCACCTTTTGGCACCACATAAAATGGACATAAACTAATGTATAAATAAAGTAATCAAAGCTTTTTTGGCTGATTTACTAATTGTTCTAACTTATTTATTTCATTATTTTCCTTTATTTCTGTATTTGATGTTTTACAATGAGACCAGGGTTGTTTCATTTATATATGAGCATTCATAATTCATAAGATAACTTCTTCAGCAGTAATGTGGCGAAACATCTCTATTTGAAGTTTATGTAATGCCAAAATACCCCAAAGTAATAAATAGAACGCGGAGAAAAGAAATATACATTTATAATATGTTTGTTCAAAGAAATAAAAAAAACTTCAGTCCGTACAACTGGGCAAATGTTGCAAATATGCAACAACTAATAGGACACCTGAGGTCAAACGTTGCAAATTCGCAACAACAGAAAAAAACAATTTATGGGAAAATAACTATGAACAATTTTACTTATTATACAGCATCTACTCTATATATACTAATTCCTCTTATTACCTATGCGGTACAATATTGATTATGACAGAGGGTCCTTGTGATATTTACCTTAATTCGGCAAGTGCACAACCAGATTTCTTCTCACATGGAAGCTGCCATATTGAAAGGAATCTAACTACGCCACCTGGTGAGCTGAGTATGAACTCTAGGTTGCAAAAGAGCAACAATGTCCTTCAGTGTTACCTAAATACATATAACATGAAAAACCATATTCATGGATAAATAGCTGATTGGCTAATGAGCTGTTGCTAATTTGCAACGCGCGCCTGGAGAGGGTTTTAAAGATAAAAATCGGACACTATTCCACAAAGTATTAGTGTCGAAACTATAAAGGTACCATACAATATTAATTTACTGGCTTGAAAAAAAGTCGAAGTCAATGTGAAACAATAGGTTTGTAGCTCTACAGATCTCATCTGATTCATCACGGAGGAACAAATCTGAAAATATATGTATATATACCACACACGCTAAATATAAAAATATAACTACTATTACTACTACTACTACTATTGTTCACTGATATATCGCATGCTTTTAATCGTGACTGGAGTGACATAGATGGTCAAGCATTCACGTTTCAAATTAACGATCAGCAGTAAATATATGCAGGAACTACGGTTATTGGCGATGTTGTTATTGAGAAGGACTCCATTGTAAAAGTCTTTTAGTCTTTTTTCTTTTACGAAAGACCCTTTCAATGTTCAGATCAGCATTTGAAGCTGAAAGGCCACTACAGATACGCTGGCTCCCATGGATTATAACTTTTGATTTTATTGTCCGAGCTGCATGTCCATCGATTTTCTTGATGTTGTTGTGATCTCCTGGTCGCCTGATTTAACATCATATCGTTGCAGAAACGTTTCAGAAGATACTCCAAAACGGTGCCATGTCATTATCGTTGCCATGTCAAGTTGTGCACGTTACATTTTCGACATGATCCTACATTTCTTCTCATTTATCCCCCTTATTATTGACAAAAATCACGTTCATCTTAAATTATTAACGCAACTTTTGAGGTCATGTATGATTTTTGAGACATGATTTCTTCATCATAAGAATGGAGCCTGATTTTCATAAAACCATTTATCATCATGTGTTGTGTGATGATTTCCTCGAACATTTATATTATAATAGAACGATCCTGTAACCATCTCATCATCGATCAGCTGACCTGAGAATGATCTCCTTCCATTTGTTGTACATAACCATATTCATCTTCTTGGCTCCCTCACTTTAAATTTCTCTTTTTTTAGCCATGTTGTCTATTGTTTATGTTTAAGTTTAATTGAATTCTTGTTATATTTCCAGTGCCTGACACACCTAATTCCAAAACTCAGAGGCTACTGGACTTGGAAAAGTAGATAAATTTCAGTTTTGGAATAAGGTGCTTGAGGGGGTCCATAGTGTTTGTGTCTTTGTTCATATGTGTTTGCACTAGCATCTTTTTCCTGAATCTTGCTATCTCAAGATTGATTGAAATAGGGGTCCAGAAATGAACATGTAGATTAACTAATCAAGGGTTGTCGTTAGAGGTGAACAGATGCTCGTGCACACATTTTTTTCTTGTCTGAGAAATTTTGAGGTGTCAGTCACAAACATATGTACGCTTATGATTCCACCCATGAGGAAAGCACTGAATTTCTATTTGCAAATTTTGACAATTAGATCATGAAATGTCCAATCGAACTGAAGCTGCTGAGCCCTATTTGGTAGAAAGACTTAAATTGTGAAAAATTGGAATGCTATTACTGACTGGATAGATAAATTGATCTAGAACTGCAGCATGTTGTCAGTTTTCCTAATATCTGGTCTGTTGGACAAGAAGTGTGACAGCATTGCTACCAAACGAAGACGAAGAACCGAATGAAAACGCAGAACCAAACGGAGACGCAGAACCAAATGGAGACACAGAACCAAATGAAGACACAGACCACGCAGAACTAAACGGAGATGCAGAACCAAATGGAGACACAGAACCAAATGAAGACACAGAACCAAACGGAGACGCAGAACCAAATGGAGACACAGAGACAAACGGAGAAGCAGAACCAATTTCTTTCAGTAATACAGTAGACGAAGACGAAGAAAATCAGGAAAGTAAGTAAAGGTATCAAATTTCACTCCACTGGGAACAGGGCTTGCTTTTCATCATAAACTTCTGAAGCCAGTGATCTGATATGCCACTCGTTAATGTGGCAAAATTTGTTCCTGAACTTTGTGAATTTGCTCATCTTTGTTGTGACGACGATACAGCTCACCAATCTCCAATGTACGAGTTGTCACTGCGAAACAGCTCACCAATTACCAGTATACGAGTTGTCAGAGCATTTTCATCATAGCTCTCTAGATTTGTATCTAATACCGCTGATGCCGGTGCTAGGGGCCGTGTGGTCATATCATCCATGTTGCCACATGAACAGGTACAATAAAAGCGTACCTGAGATACAACACATATCACGAATCGTTAGATTCTTGGTATGTGCTTTAGAATAGGTTTACCAGAAGACTATTCTGTGAAGTCATATGACGCAGTCAGTATGTCGGCACCTCTTCCCACTTCCCTTATATGTGTTGTAATGTTTACCTGTATATGGCGAGATTCTGCTGGTGGACGTTTCGTCCCCGAGGCCCGCCCCCTGTACAGACCTTTTGGTCTTTGATATATGTTGGCATTTGTGGGAAGTTGATGCTGGGTCGACATCGGGCCTTACAGACTAGCCTTTTGTGTTAATTGCCGTCATTTACATCTGACGACGATACAGCTCACCAATCTCCAATGTACGAGTTGTCACAGCGAAACAGCTCACCAATTACCAGTATACGAGTTGTCAGAGCATTTCCATCATAGCTCTCTAGATTTGTATCTAATACCGCCTATGCCGGTGCTAGGGGCCGTGTGGTCATATCATCCATGTTGCCACATGAACAGGTACAATAAAAGCGTACCTGAGATACAACACATATCACGAATTGGATTAGATTCTTGGTATGTGCTTTAGAATAGGTTTACCAGAAGACTATTCTGTGAAGTCATATGACGCAGTCAGTATGTCGGCACCTCTTCCCACTTCCCTTATATGTGTTGTAATTGTACTAAAGACTCCTGGAAAATTAAAATTATTGACCTGGAAAACTCCTCGAATTTTTGTCCTCCACCGTCCTTACGTCCGTCCGCCTCACATCTTGTGAACGCGATATCTCGATTCAACCAATCGACTTCAAACTTGTGAGGGTGCTTCACATCAGTTAGACGGCCATTGGTATTGATTTTCACTAAGGTAGTATGTAATCCAAGATGGCTGCCATTTACCATATTGGATCGCGATATCTTGAGAACATTTATGAGTTACCATCTCCCAGATTTTGGTGAAACATGCACATTGAAACAGTGAGTCTGTGTTGAAACTCAAAGTATATACAGTCACCTAAAGCTTGAATCAAGCATTGGAAAGTGCATACAAAGTTTGAAATATATGTATTGAGGCCGTGTGACGTCTCTGGACCTAGATATGATTGCAACAGACCACCACAGAATACCATACTTTATTTGCAGTTTACTTTGTGTAATAAAATCGTAAAAAATTATAATAAAAATTTTCCCACACTGTTTGCAATGGTCTTTCATATGATGGAAACTTTACTTGAGGGTTTACGATCACTTTAAAAACCAGAAAACTACCAAGTTTGGAACATACAATGTAGTACAGACCTGCCTTACACTCCTTTATTTCCTATATTTTCCTATATTTTATTCAGAAAATTCCTATATTTCCCCTATAGTTTTGCAAATTTCCTCCTATATTTTCACTGTGAGCCACTTGAAGGCCTGCGCATATTGTGAACGCAGTATCATGAGAACAATTCGTCCGATTGACTTAAAACTTGAGAAGGTGCTTCACATCAGTTAGACGGCTATCGCTCATGTTATTTTGACGCTAAATTGTATCGACCGTGCAGTGTTCGATCCACACGGCGATTGGTTTCCTTCAAATTTTTAAACCTCACCATCCACAGATCCATATACAACTACAGACTTACATTGCAGTGTTGCACTACCCATTACTTCTTCCCAAACGTCCTCAACTTGTCTCAACAATTCCAAATAATTGTCTCTTTCCACATACATATATCCGCTTTCCAAGTTACGTTTAAGCCCTGAATGAATAATTTTGCTCATGAATAATTTAAATTTATGTGAAAGCTTTTACATTATCTGTTCTGGGTTTTTTTTAATGCTTCCTGCTATTCATGCAATATTTTACACATATAATAAACCGGTCTCCAGCCTTAAAAGGTGACCTCAAGCACTGGGATGTGTACAATTTAATTTTGTTCTGCACAGAACTAAAAATCTGTAGGGCATGTCCATGATGCATGCGTATCTTTATTTTTCATGAAGCTGTTAGTTTTTGTTCAGGTATTTCGTCTACTTTGAGATGATTGTTCATCCAGAAATATAAATTGGCTAACCATGATGGTGAAAATCATAATGATTGTCTCCCCTTCCTATGTAACACTACTTGTTTTGGCTTGCTGTGCAAGTTAGACGTTAACACCAATGATGAATCATAGGTTGTATCATAAGGATATAGATTGTCTTCCCTACCCGAAAAAAACTGAAGATGACCGCATGCGATCCTTATGCCATCTTTGTGATCATTGACATCATTAAGCGCTCCAAGCATTCATTTTGCCATCATGATGCGATCCAATAAATCAGTTTTGACTGAAGTGATCCAAGCGTTCACCTTGCGATCATTATGCTCACCATGCAATCATTTATGCGATCTTTTCTGAAAACTTCTAAGTCCAAGTGATCATTCTAGCCGATCTTTCCAGTCCACATGATCTGATGAAAAAATCTTCTAAGTCCAAGCGATCAAAATGATCGCTTAAATGATTGCTTGGTCTCAGAAAATTTTCTCACAAAAAAAAAACTTTCAAAATTACTCGGAAACAATGCGCTACCTTACACAAAATATCAAAATTATTGTAAAACTCGTATATGTGATGGTGAAATCGTTTAATTTTCAAATGCAACGACATGTTTACACTTCTTTGAAATCCACTCCACTAATTCATGATACATATATCTGATGGTTCATTAAACTTTTAGATTCAATTATTAGATATTTCTTTCCACACTATTGAGCATGTTAAACAAGCATAGTCTACAAATAAGAGCGAACATTACTTTATGATCTAAGTAAAATCTAGCATGAGCAAAATGGTTAACAATGTAATATATAAACTTGAAACTTGAATCATCATGTGACAAATTGCGATCAACTGATGAATTGCCGTCTCGCACACATCATGTTTCCATATGAAACTAGAGCCTTGGGCACTGAAACGGGGCTATTTAAATGTAAAATAGACTGTTGGAATAATTCCACTAACTCTTTGATGTTCAGTTCCATGGCGAAGAGCCTTACAATTTCTAGTCTCACATATTTCTCTCAATAAAGATCTATAGTTCATTAGTGTAATTGTACACATATATGTATATTTAAAAAAATAACTTGTGACTGATGCGACAGACATTTATTATGAAACCAACCTGATGAAATGATAAATAATGTCTTCTCTGCATGTTACCAATATTTGTAAAATATTTGTACTTTTTCCAGATTATAGAAAGCATATATCCTTCAGCAGTAAATGACAAAAGATGAATATTGAGATACAATGTAAATGGTCAACATAGCCCTGTAAAAATGTTATCTTTGTGTGACCTAAACTTCGATTCCTATTTAAATTATGTGCTTGTCAAACTAAATTCAGTCCCCTTCGAGATGATTGGGAGGTACAGTAACAACAGCCAAACCTGGGATACTAGGGACATTCTTGCTGTCTACAAAAACACATACATCTTTGATTTTGCATAGAGGTATGGCTTGAAAGCCATCACACTTCCCAGTCACAACCTTGCAACGAGAAAGCCTGATTTCAGTCATATTATCATTGCAAAGGCCAGCGGTGGCCATGTCGATAATCGTGTACATTTTCACCACAGCTAGGTAACTAGGTGACATATCATCCAAACATGAGCATGTCCCAGATGCACAGACACAGCTTAAAACTTTGAGAAAGCATTCAACCTCACTGATTGCACCACTTTGCAGCTCTACAACATATGATATTCTTGTTTTTAGATTGGTGTACAGCTTACTACAGACCACAATACCATGAAGTTGAACCCTCAGGAAAGAATAAACTAGCTTTGGTGTAAGCCCTAGTAACTTAACGGCATCTACATAAGTCTCGTTTGTTGTCAAATTCATTTTCCCTAAAGTGTGAACACCATCAGAAACACTTTCTCCCAATGAGAGCTGCTTTCCCCTACCACGGAGATGTTTGTACATCATCATAGGCTTGGAATTGGAACTGTTCACCAAACTCTGGAGTCTTCATCATGAAAGATATAGCATTTGCTATCTGTATTATTGGCTTTGTGGCACCATGAATCATTTTCACAAGATTGCCATTCAAACTTTCAAATGAGAAACAAGCTGTAAGCCCACAAGGGTCCTAAACGATGAACAACATCTACCAAGTGAAGTAACTGGTGCACATTTATTCCTATCCGATTTTCTCCATATAAGGCCTCAAAAATTGAACAGAAATGAACAATTACGTTTTGGCAATAAACCAACTGGAGAGGAGCAATGCTTTCTTTGTTCAAAATGTGCAGTGCCTCCACCAACAAAAGATAGTGTTCATAGTATTCAGTTGGGAGAATCCCGTATAGGACTGGTACTGAATAGTCAAAAAGCCAAGCTCTACACTCATTAGCTTTCCAAAATTTCTTGTGTTTTTTGATAGACCTTGGAAGACGAATGACAAAACTTGGTGGTTTGATACTTAGCAAACGCTGGTCAACAAGACACTGATTTGGAAATATTGAAAGGCTGTGATGAGTAACTTGTATCAAACCACAGTTTCAGCTGTTGACGAACTACTCCGAGGAGGACTCCATGCATGTAATCTATTGCAGTTCCTTGAATGAGGTCATGAGTCTTCAATCTTGAGAACCAAGCAGGCCCTTTTATGCCATCAATAATTTCATTGTTTTGTAAAGCTGTTGTGGCAGACTTGATCATTTCTTCGCGATTCCTAAGTGGCCCATCATTGTCCTCGAAAATGAATGGAAACCCCCTAGCATGACCCGTCCAACCGGAAGAACCTCACCAGTCTGCTTACAATGTGGACAGCCACATAACCCATTAAACTGAGTCATGTTCATTACCACAGCCTTAGCTGGCAATCGCAGGTCCCACCCAAAAGAATTGCTTTCACATTTAATGTATCATTGCAATGGTTGCAGTGAACATCGGTACCATTCTCTTCCAATGATCTCAGGGCTTCACAAATTAGTTGGGTTAGACAAAAAACCACCTTGCTTCGAATGCTGTTTGTACAGAGTTCCATCATAAATATCTTCTATGTTCTCAGCGCAGTGTTTTGATCTATTGAACCTGTGTAAAATATCTGAGTGGAAGTTTTTTCTCTCGAAAAACGCTGACGCTCCAGAGGAGTTTCAACAAAATATTCAACATTCCGATCACCAGCAAGGCTTTTACCACATAGGTCATTCAAACATCGATCATCTTGATTTACTCCAATGTACATGGAACAACTGGCACAAAACCGATGGAATTTCAGAGGAGATTTGGGATCTTTAAAGTATGTTTTGAACCGATACAAGGTCTTTCTACAATGATTTGGAGATGGACAGTGCATTTCAATGAGACATCAGCCAAACATTCCCCAGAAAGGTCATGTCTTAGTGCCAGCGTTAGGATCAATAATGTGCTCTCTTCAAGTGTGATCGGAGAACCACTGTACAATGGTAACCCAGCAGCAATCCCATCTGTCCCTTCATCAGCAGCAGAGGCATCTATTCTTCCACCATCACTTGCATATGGGGCATCATCTACAACAGAAAGATTTTCATACAAAAAACCATCTGAAGTATTTGTATGTCAATAATAGCCATATTGTCAAGCATATAGGAACAAGCTGAGCAGCCTCTGCTATAATTACATCATGATTCACCGTCCAATAAGAGACGGGCAAAAAACACACAAGAAACTTTCACTAAAAATAGGCCCACTTGTTCAAAAGGTTTCAATTACCAATGGCAAATAGCTGAAGTCCCCAAAATATCTGTATGATCCCCCAATAAATTTCAGTACTGAGGGAATGATTATGACTATTGTGAATATCAAACACACCCAGTTCGGCCAACCACTAAATTTAGTTTTTTTTTATTTCAACTCGGTATAACTCAGATGTCATCAGAAATTACATTTACTCACTGCTGAGAAGTGTTCCACCTTCTAGGGAAACAAACCCAAGGGAAGAAAGTGAACATTCATCAGTATAATAGTTTGCTTATTGTAAGATTGACATGAAGAATTTGCTCAGTGGAATATTATGCAGCATCCATTCTTGTATTAAAAAAAACATATTATAATCTGAGCAATCTGAAACTTCATTCGAATCTGATTTAATAAATCCTGGGTGCCGTGAAAATAATTATATCTAAATGTTGAATTAATAAGTCGCAAATCGTACCTTAACAGTTCCTCAATAGGCACATTAAACCACAATGGATATTTTGCCCTGCTCTAACAGGCCTGTAGCCAAGGGCAGTTTTCTGGTTCGAGCGTCCCCCTCCCCCCCCCCACTTCGGAAATATGTATTTCTCTCATATAAATGCCCTTTTCAAACTGAAGCGAACCCGCTATTTGCCCCTTTTCCCATACAGCGAACCCTCTGATGTGCTCTTTTGGAGTGAAGGCGAACCACCCCTCAGTAAATCCTGGCTACAGCCCTAACTGGTTCTTACTACAAAAGTGGCTCATACCAGTTGTCTTCTGCGCTGCAAGCCTGATCACCAACTTGATCTTCTGCCTCCAAGTTTGCCAAACTGTCTGCTACATCAATGCCGTCAGCTATTGAATCTGTGACACTATATTCTGCATTGTCTACAACAGTCGCAGTATCCATTATAGAGTCCGCGACAACGCTTTGTACATCAATAGTGTCCACTTCAGAGTCTGAGATGTCTCCTGTAAAGTCTTCCATACTGTTAACTGAGTCCGGCATATTGCCAGCTCCAAAATCTACAAGGTTTTCTTCTGTGTTATGGTCAGCTACATTATCAACTGCTGTGCCACCTGTTGTAAATTCACCACAGGTCAAAATAGTCAAAGCATCTACAAAACAATGAATGAAATAGTATCATTATGGGAAGGTGAACAGACATGTACTTACTAGGTGCTGGAGATAAACAGCAGTTATAAACTTAAGGGCAAGCTAGTTTGATAAAGTTTTCATTATACATTGGTGTCACTGTTAAAAAAAAGTTTCTTTGAAATAAGAAATCACAGCAGCCTCTGGATGTAATATTGACACAGACCTGGTGAATAATTTTATAGTAATACATTTAAAAATAGTTGTAAACTTTGTCAATTTTCAGCACACAAGATCTAACTTATTATTCGATAATACCTCCGAATCTGATCTGCAGCAAGTAATGAGCTCTAGTAATCTTATGTTGGAAATAATTTCCGAGTTGGTTTCAACAACATTGATCATACTCCAATATGTATGTGGTAAATGTGAATTAGGCTTTCACCAAAACTGAATATTTTGAAAATAATGACAAACAGGGCAAGACTGGAAACTCCTAAATGTTACCAAATTGAATTTTGAAACAAAAAAACATTTTTCTCTGATCTTTTTAGGTATCTTTCATTATTCAAATACTCACATTTTTCATAATATCGATTCGGGGTACCGGAAACCTATATTTATTAAGATTTACTGTTCAGCTTGATGTAATATTTCATGTTAGCAGTTATATTTTTCAAGTTATTGGAACATGTTCGACAGTGACACCAATTTGCAACAACAAGAACAACAACATAAACATATCTCGTGGTATTATGGAAGTATCAAAGTACTTTTGGGCGCTGTGATCAAATGAAAAGGTCATTGAACCTTGGGGTGAATTAATAATCCAAGATTCCTTGCATCTGTAACATCCAATAATGCGAAATAGATAGGCCTAGGCCCTAACGATTTCAACATACACCGTCTTACCATCATGAGCAGCGGCGTCATCATGATCACAGCAGTCTGAAAACGGGCTGGATTGTCCCTGACATGCAATCTTCTAGGCCGCTGTTTGTTGATTGTCTATTGCTTTAAGTTTATTGATACGCCATAGTGTAGTTCTGGGACAAGCTGCGGTTCCTCATGTTCAAATCGTGAATTATAAAATCCCCGCGATCTCCTGTCGTCCGGGCCGGCCATCTTGCTTGAACTTTGAACTTAGCGAACAGCATCATGGGAAATTTTCGCTCAGTCGCGCGGTCGTTGAATGAGGCACAGCCACAAGTGGTTATAGAACTTTTCCGATCAGAGCGAATTATTTAGTTTCAGTCGATTTACCTTAGCATTGTCAACATGTTCAACATATCCGATCTTATTGCGCGTCCAGTGGTCAAGCTGTTATGTCTTGTGTTTTGGTTGGACGAGGAATTGACCAGCATTGAACCCATAACGGCAGTTCCAGAAGACGACCGAGTTGAGGGGAAAACTTGTCAAGTTTTGTGGGGTAGCACGAAGAAAGGAAAGAAGAAAACCTTCCCAGCAAAATTTTTAAAGATTAGTGGTAAGTAATTTTTTTTTCATCTTGTTGTTAACCAGCACTACATTTTCTGTCCGATTTTTGTTTAACTGAAACTTAATTTATCAACAGATTTGTTGATTTAGGCCTATAGCATTTAGTAGATTTTCAGCTGCCCGCCTTTACTCTGGACTGGAGTTTGAATAGTTTAATCTTTCTCACAAGTTGGACATTAAATTTTATGGGGCTGGGTCACCGGTTAGAAAGGTCAGTATCCTATACAAAGCTAGAGCCTGAGGTGAAGCCAGAAATCGGTCATGGCCTGTCCTGTATGGCGATCAGGTCCAGGATGGTGAAATGTACTACCGTACTTTTAGAGTCTTCTGGTTCCAATTTAGCTGTGGTAACATCCCAGCTGTTCCATCCTTCATTCAGGTAAAGCTGGGTTCTCTATCTACGATTTGATATTCAAGATACCCTGGAAGAGAACTGCCACAGCCAAAATGGTTGTAAAATATGTTTCCTCTTATTCTTGATTGATGGAGGGTCATGTGACGTCCAAGTCCGATGCTGTTAGTTGTTACAGTGAAGACCCTAGTTTTTACTGTCAGTTGGCTTTAATTATGCTTCAGTTGTAATTTGTGAAATTTCCACCCCTTGGGAAGCACCCTTATTCAAGAAAATTTAAGAAATCTTGAAATTCCTAAAGTCAGAACAACCAGATTTGGACTGTCGTCTGTGAGTTATATCGGTTCCAAATTATGGAACATTTTACCTGATGATAATCAAACAATTCCCTACCTTAAGTTGATTCAAGACAAGAATAGGGAAATAAGGACTGTCGATACCTATGATCTCATCATTTTCATTTTTTTTTTTTAGTATGTTCCGCTGTTTATTTTAATTTTTCTACGAGAATTGCATGCATATTATCTATCATGCGTTGGTGTGTGATTGGGTGTGTGCGAGCAGTGTGTGTGGGTGGGTGAAAGTAGGTGTACATGAGGGGCGCGTGTGAGTGTAGCGATATATGTGAGACTGCGAGAACCAGAACGAATAAATTTTGAGTCTGTGATATGATAAAGTTATTATTTAATGTATACTTATACACAAAAAAGATATATTAACATAATAATTAAAAAAAAAATTTAAGAAAGAAAAAATATATATATATTATTTCAATTTCAATGTATATGGACTAATTTTTATAATTTTATTACGCGTTTATATTTAATATGTCATGTTTGTTATGCACTAGCACTTTTAATATTTCACATAGTCCGTGACAATAGCTCCTTGCGAGCTAACGTTCTTTGTTTGTATTTATCAAACCGACTCAAAATCAATGATCTTATCTTATCTTCACTGTGTATCCATTCGTGAAGCTATTTTCTTTGGTAAGGGTCATCAGTGGACCATATATAGGAACCCTATATGCTAAGAGCACATGTATGTTTTTATTGTTGGCCAAAGTGAACCTTCCTACCCCAAGACAACCCATGATGTAATGCATAAACACTGACTGTCTTTATCAGATAATTTATCAGAAAAGGCAGTCAGTTACAACACATATAAGGGAAGTGGGAAGAGGTGCCGACATACTGACTGCGTCACATGACTTCACAGAATAATCCTCTGGTTAACCTATTCTAAAGCACATACCAAGAATCTAACGATTCGTGATATGTGTTGTATCTCAGGTACGCTTTTATTGTACCTGTTCATGTGGCAACTTGAATGATATGACCACGGCCCCTAGCACCGGCATAAGCGGTATTAGATACAAATCTAGAGAGCTATGATGGAAATGCTCTGACAACTCGTATACTGGTAATTGGTGAGCTGTTTCGCTGTGACAACTCGTACTTTGGAGATTGGTGAGCTGTATCGTCGCCAGATGTAAATGACGGCATTTAACACAAAAGACTAGTCTGTAAGGCCCGATGTCGACCCAGCATCAACTTCCCACAAGTGCCAACATATATCAAAGACCAAAAGGTCTGTACAGGGGGCGGGCCTCGGGGACGAAACGTACGCCAGCAGAATCTCGCCATATACAGGACCTATGACATAGATAGAAGTTTGAACAGATTAATACTGGTTAAAACTCTACACAAACACAGGCTAGCGAATTGCTGCACGGTCATTGCGAAGTTGAACTTCTAAAGCTTGAGCTAAGCCTGTCAATTGGCCTGTCGTCTATTGGTCTAGAATTTGTTTTTATATATATGAAAATATTGTCAAAAAACAACAATGTACCACCACAAGATGCAAAAAAGTACATATCTCTATTTTGAGTGAGATATTGATTTTTCTTTTCAAAACCAACCTATTGTTGTCCACACTGGTATGGCCTTAATTTAATTCTGGATTAAAATCAGCAGATAAGTGGTGCTGTAATAATTCCCTACACAAACACAGGCCAACAAATGCCTGCATGGTCATGCCAAAGTTGAACACAACTTGGAGATAAGTCTGTCTGTGGGCTGCTCCGGAAACAAAAGGGCAACCGGTAGACCAAGTTAGCACTTCAGACCCTTATCTGCATGAAATGAATTGATCCAAGTTGATACCAAAAGTAACTTGGTCTATTCCAGAAATAATCCATACACTCCACCCCCCAACCCACACCCCGGAATAAAACAAAAGATTTTTTGAAATTTCCAGACATTTTCAAAATTTTAAAATAATGTAGCTGGCTGGAAATCCAATTGCTCTCAAACAGGGTTTTTTTTCAAATGCAAGGAATTTAAAGATCTGTGCAGATTTAATTCTGGAAATCAAGATGATTTGAAAGTATTTTTTCTGGATTTTTCATTAATAGTATGCTTTTTAACAGGAGTCGCCAAATTAATGAAGGCATTGAAGCAGAAATGCACCAGATCAATGAACAATGTACGAGTTGTCACAGCGAAACAGCTCACCAATTACCAGTATACGAGTTGTCAGAGCATTTCCATCATAGCTCTCTAGATTTGCATCTAATACCGCTTATGCCGGTGCTAGGGGCCGTGTGGTCATATCATCCAATTTGCCACATGAACAGGTACAATAAAAGCGTACCTGAGATACAACACATATCACGAATCGTTAGATTCTTGGTATGTGCTTTAGAATAGGTTAACCAGAAGACTATTCTGTGAAGTCATGTGACGCAGTCAGTATGTCGGCACCTCTTCCCACTTCCCTTATATGTGTTGTAATTTACAATAAGGCTAATTTGGCTGGAATACACCACCATAAATATTTACAGTGGTTGAAAGTATCAATGCCGTCAAATTGTGGAAAGTAAATCCATAATTTGCCAGATCTGCAAATCTTAGACTTAGAAACACCAGGCGTCCATAATTCCATTATTCCGTAACTCTGTTACACATTTCTCGTCCGACCAATAACTCGAGAACTATTCAACCGATCGACTTCAAACTTGGGGATTGTGTTGACATCGGTGAGGGAACGGTTGGGACTACTTTCAAGTATCTCTGTAATCCAAGATGGCGGTCATCAACCATCTCGGATTGTCAGCAGTTGGATCTTCACACCTTTCTTGTCTGACCGATAACTCGAGAACCATTGAACCGATCATCTTCAAACTTGCAACAATTGGGTTGACAAACGAACAGCATTCCCATCCCTCTACCTCCATGAAAGTGTATTTAGGTACATTGGTAATGCTCCAAGTACTGGTACTTTAAAGAGTGCACAAACCTAGCCACATTGATGTTGAATGTACCATACAGCACATGATCAACTTGAACTCAATTTGGTATCCATATATCATGAGATGGCGATTGTGTTTCGCCTACCGGTACGTGGACCTACAGGTGGCACCTCCTGGTGGCGAAATTCAGTTCTGAGCAATAACGGGAGAACAAAAGCTTATCAGATTGTCTCAAGTTTGACATGCATAACCAGGCATTGAGCGGTCACTTGGGACTGCGTTTCGCTGACTCTCACGTACATGTACAGATGGTGCCACCTGGTGGCAAAACCCAAAAATCATTTCCAGGCGATAACTTCTGAACAAAACTGTTTGAAACTGCCATAACTCTATGCCTTGCACCAAACTCCTATACCCATAAGACATCTTGGTGTGGACAGTTAAGGGGCTGTTGGGTTGTAGCACCTCATGTAATATATTCACATATTTTCCACAGAGCTGTGCCCTTTTATCCTGCCAGTCAAAAATTTATAGTCCAGTCCATATGCCATATGCTGTTTATTTCAAACTTACATAGAAGATGGTTAGTACCTCAGAGATGTGCAGTGTTTGTATTTTTTTCAACCATATCCTTACTATTTTACTTACCACAACACTCAACGCCAACAGCAACTTTCACACCTCCAACCACAGCAGTGGTGAATAGATATGACAACAATATCAACTCAGACATCAACAATTGACACCATGACATCAACAGTTTCAGTGGCACAGGCGAAGATGAACGAATCCCAAGCAATGCCAGCAGTCTCATATCCTTCTGCATTACCCGCACCATTTACATCTGATATGCCATCCTTCCACACCATGCAATCAGCAAATGAAACTTTGTATGGTTACTCAGGACTGAATGAACCTTTTCCCAGCAGCAGCCATCTTTTGGTTACACTAACCCCCATATATCCTTCCAGTTGGGGAGCATCGACTTTTGGTGGAGGGTACTACAGTCAGTTGCTGCTGGGAAATACGAGACAAGAAGAGTTGGAAGCTGAGAATGAGCGGCTGAGGGTGGAAAATGCAGCTTCAAAGCGAAGACTGGAACAGATGGGAGCTTGTCAGGTACTGTAAAGTGTAATGATACATCAGGCATCGAGACAGGGCTGATCATCCAAGGTCCTGTGATAGTCCAGCTTAAGTCAGACTCATAGAATATTATTTGCCAGCTTAGTCAACTTGTTGCTTCTCATCTTATTATTTATTGAAGAAGAGTCATATTCCAGGAGAGCCGTGGGCTGCTCCCCTACTAAATAGTCATAGTAACCAAATTATTATACCAAATTATTTTTGCTGATTTTAATTATACCAAATTATTACTATATTATCAGGTACTGGTGAGAATATAATAATTTGTGAAAATAATTCATAATTCATGTGGTAGAGCAGTTCTTGATATCTGAAACTTCATATTGTTTGGCAATAACACAGTAGCGTGAAACTCATGAGAACAATTCAACTCCATGTGATAATGTTATAACCTCCTTCACAGGTGCAAGTCCCCGCAAAATAACGTTCTTGCGCCAACTGGCCGATTGTTTGGAAGGGGAACTACCACCGGTTGGGCTTGCCCCTCAGCTGAAATCCAGCGAGAACCACCAACAGCCCCCCAGTTGCAATGCTCAAACAACATGCAGTTCCCAGGTGTGTACACGACATACATGTACATTTCTTGCAACACAGATTAGCGAGGGCCTGTCGCGAGAGAGCATGATGTAAAAACGTTACCTGCATCTACATTCAGGAGTTTATTCTCGCCCAAAATTCCCAGTGATGAATAGAATAAAATATATTTATTGCCAAATCAGGCGCTCACGAGGAGTCCATCAGATTGCAACTGCATGTCTTGCTCAATTTATTGTATACCATGCATGGTTAACAGTGAGGTCTAAAAAAGGTCGTTCTCAGACAATAGTTCTCCAAAATTTTGGTTAACAGCAGTTTATTTACTTTGATAAGCTCTGACGTCTTCATTTTCAAATGGGTTCAAAATTCAACTCTTGATGAAGCATGAAACTACATGAGTAGTTATGAGTAAATGATCTCCCTTTAGTGTAAATAATTGGTCTTGCAAATTTGCAAGAGGACATAGTTACTCATGGCAGCTGAGTTCATGTAATGCTTACCATATTGTGCTGTTTATTGTCAAGTTCACGAATGTCCATTTCAGTTAAGATTTCATATAGACATTCAAAATTGAAACTGGATTGCCTGAGAACCAACTTTACCTAATCAGACCAAATTAATTCACAAAAATACTGACAGTTAACAATGCAATCGTTTTACTTTTGTTTCTGTACAGATGTGCTATGAACAAGATATCGATTACAATATCTGTCAAACGATCTTTTAACAAGTAGCACAGAATATGGATGTAATTGATACACACTTACAGCCAGTGTGAGGCATCAGACATTGCATGATGGGAATGTCATCTGTTGGAGAATATATAACCGGTGTCCAAGACGTTTATGTAATGCATGCTTACAGCCACACCAATAACTTGGATCCATCAAGAGTATGACGCTGTGTGTCTATTCCTTTTCATTCAGGCCGACTGGAGCTTTGGTGTGCAGCTGGTAAATCCAGTGGACTTCGCGTTGCCGACGCAAAGAGGTGCTGGAGTCTAATGAGTTATGCCAACTTGATAACTCCCTGCACACACCGAAATTGCGCCTTTTGTCCCAAACTGATCAAAGAACGTTTTTTCGTGAGCAGCCACACTGGCCTACGCTATCGAGCCAACCTCATGGCCAACTGCTGTACTCAGAATGTGATCTACCTCATTACGTGCACCAAGTGCTCCAAACAATATGTTGGAGAAACCAAACACACATTCCACGAACAGATCCATGAACACTTCAACGATACACGGAACCGTAGTGACAATCCGGCACCAAGACATTTCTGGTCTCCGGGACACTCTGTCAACAACATCAGTTACCAGATTATTGAAGTACTGAAGACAGATCCGTCATTAGACTCCAGCACCTCTTTGCATCGGCAACGCGAAGTCCACTGGATTTACCAGCTGCACACCAAAGCTCCAGTCGGCCTGAATGAAAAGGAATAGACACACAGCGTCATCTCTCTTTACTCTATTGTACACTCCCCGTTGTGTGACTCTCATTTTCTGGGCCTCACAGTGAGGGCAGTCCATACACTTTATGATGTCATACCTATCGACGATTATTTCGCCAGTCCTCCACTTTCCACAACTGGAATCAAGATGAAACGTAAGTGCAAATTCTGTACCAAAACCTACTCGGACAAAACTGCACTCAGTCGGCACGTCCGAATCACACACCGGACATCCGGCTTCACCACATGCCGGTGTGGCAAAGTCTACAAACGAAAACGCAATTTCAATAGACATTCGGTCGTGTGTTATTTCAACCAGCCGTCCACCAGCACCTCGGTCAACAGGACGAACCTGCCTGCTGACACCTCCGCCCCGGCGCCCATGAATACTACACAAAGCCAAGCCGTGGACACCATAGACAACTGACCAACGACAATCCCGGACACTTCGTATATGGAACCCTCCCCCATTGAAGTCCCCAGCGGATCCAACTTCGACCGCCCAGCTCCCCAGCCTGATAATACGCTCAGCAACATTATCGGGGATGCGATGTCCCTGTGCAACATCGACATGGACGTCACCTATGAGGACACCAACATGATCCCCGGGTATTGGGACTCGTTTTTAGATGTATTACTGTCTGAAGAGTACCAGAAGTAAACACTTTCTTCTCACCCTACCAATTTATTGCCTTGTGTTATTTTTTAGGGTCTTTTGCCAATCTCCCCTTGGAGTTTTGGCCTAGCGGCCAACCCCCCCGGTCCTTTCTATACCTCAACGGCCAACCCGCCGACCCTTTGGTCTACCCGACGGCCAACCCAACAACCAGCCGACCCAACGGCCAACCATTTGTTTACAACAGCCTACCAACGGCCAACCGTTGACCACAACGGCCAACCTCTCCAGCATATATATAGCTGTGCTTTTGACCCTTCTCTTTAGCCTCTGATGAGAACCAACAGTTCGAAACCGGTCACGCATCAACACCCACGTTTACCCCGTGCTGCCATCCTGTTTTGGTTGACCACTCTCTCCGAACCAAACTCCATCAAGAGTATGGCTTACATTTTATTTAACCATTTATATTGTGTTTTATCTTCAATGTTTAACATTTAGAATATACCTTAAAGTCCATTACAATCATATGCCATTAAAGCTGCTGTTATGCTCACTATCATTGGGGGATGGCATTGCTTCTTCTATCTTTAGAAACCATTCTTATATTTTTATTTATAATATACATGTACACGATATGTACACAGAACCAAGAATCTTTTAGCCCGATATACAATGCCTGGGTTAACAGGACATCAGAAATTATGGAGATGTTGTGATCAGTGGATGATATAATTTAATTATTTCATGGTGGAAAAGATATGCATGCATAAAGGACAATTGCATAGTATAATGAAATATTCTTTCTTGTTCCAATAATTTTGTAGCTGGAACAAGACCAAGCTGCCACTGTCACTGTGTTCCAGCAATCGAACAAAAAGAGAACGGTCACAGAAGCTTCAGGAACCCCAGACATGACATCTTCAACATGGGAGAGGGAAATTGATGTGAGTAGTATAATTTATTATGCTACATGTGTAAATTTTAATAATTTCATAATTAATGCATTTTTTACTGACTCTTTGTTTTCAATCATTTTTTTCTCATTCATACAATAACTTTTGAATGCCTGCCAAGCATCTTCGAATTTGTTGTGTACAGCAATTTCCTGAAGAAAGATGCATACTAATTTCAAGTTTGGTTTTATTCTACTAATTCCCTCTATGCAAACATGGTGTAAATATGTATCCAGTGACATAATTTTACTTATTCCGTGCTACTCAGATATGCCAAGGAGATGCCAAAGTTATCAATAAATAAATATGCAATTAAAATTCTGTCTTAATTTCTTTCAGTTGCGAGGGAACCAAAAGGTGGAGTTGGTGGAGAACACGGGGGTATTTTTGAGTGCCGAGCAGCTGAGCTCCATTCAGGAACTTCATAAACCGAAACTGGTCATCAGGAAATTGCTGAAGGTCTTTTTCACGCCTGAAATCCTCGCCAATGGCTGTGCCAGAGGAAAGAGACAGGCAACAAACAAGTCAGCGGATGGTCTCGCAAAATCGAAACCATTGCCACCTAAAGTAATTGATGCAATAGTTGGTAAGCAGTCTCTTCAAGTTAGAATGGCAAAGCAATAACAGTCAGAAACGGCTCTCTGGCACAGCCCTCATGAATGATAAAGCAGCTTCTGCAATTATTCTGATCAATTTGCACAACACACTCAACACTATGTCAAGAATAGCCGAGATGAACTAATTCTGCTTCAGCATTCACCTCAGCAGTTGCTGAATGCCGTGATTAATGTTGAGTGCTGCTTGCACATAACCCATGCGATTTCTCATTATTCAGAATATCTACCTGCATAAAGCCATATGCAGCATCCAATGTCAGTTAAAGACAAGTGTTATTTGCGTAACTCGAACCTGATCTGAACTAAGAGTTTGGCATGGCCTGCTGTAACTTAAATGATTTGCATTCAGTGATATAGTTTTTAACAAATGGGTGATTGAATAATTTACCTTTTTTCCACAGTTTTCGGGCGAAGCTTTCATCTTGGGGATGACAAGGAAGCTTCACTAAAGGAGGGAGAAGTCATTGCAATTATTAACAGGGGCTGTTCTAATGCCAGGAGAAGTCTGCGACATTAGATACAAACAGATGGTGCCCTGCAGCTGTGACAGTGATATGGGGGTGGGGGTGGGGTGGTAGGAAAGAGTGGGACAAAGAAATTGTAATAATGGCCCTGTGAGACTGTTGCCCTGTGGGTTATACTGTGCGGGTGTTGGAGATGGTGCTCTGTGGTTGTAGGGCGCTGACTATTTTTTTTGGAGGGGGGGGTAGGAAAGAGTGGGACAAAGTAACTGTAATATACGGCCCTGTGAGACTAGCCCTGTGGGTTATACTGTGCGGCTGTTGGAGATGGTGCTCTGTGGCTGTAGAGGGCTGACTATGTTTTTTTTGCGGGGGGAGACTTAGAATTACTGTAATAAAATGACATTTCAGGATTTTCAAATGTAATCCTTCCAATTTTACTTCTTACCTTCTTGATGAGCAGGTGTAAATAGTGTGCTGATTCACTGTTTATTTGATATTATTGTTGTCAACTTTCTCTCACAATTCAATGTGGAAAGCATCTTGATTACATAATGATCGTATCTTGATCGCATACCCTTTCCTGCATGCGATCATTATGCCTTCCGCATGTAGGCCGATCACATATTGATCGCAAGCCCTTTCCTGCATGCGATCATTCAGCCCGCATGCGTGCGGATCGCTTAATGATGGCATGTAGTAAAGGGCTTGCCATCACTATGCGTTCCGCATACACGCGGAAGGCATAATGATCGCATGCAGAAAAAGGGTATGCGATCAGTTTGTGATCATTATGTCTTCCGTACGCATGCGGAAGGCATAATGATCGCATGCAGAAAAAGGGTATGCGATCAGTTTGTGATCATTATGTCTTCCGCACGCGTTCAAAATGGTTCTGATCATTGCCTTCAAAGCTTAGAAGGCAAAATGATCAGAATGATTATATACCCACAGGAACATATACGGTCACAGAGGATCACTTGGTTGTTCCAAATGCATGCAATCCGCATGCGATCAGCTATGAGCTGTATGCACGCGTTCCGCATGCGTTCTGAACGCAAACGGGTAGGGTTATTTTATTACTTTTTCACCTTTTTCCCCCCCACAGTCAGCCCTTGGGCAATGCTCTGAGAGGGTATGGGATACACAGTACTTTTTTTAGACTGGAACTAGATGTAATTTATTACCTGGTAATTAATATCATGTATTTCTACATTTTGCTCTCATTGAAGTGGAGTCGGCAGGGGAAATGCAATAACCAATTCCTGATTGGTTTTTGACACTTGCCTTCCATAACGATTTTTCAAATGTTCCAAATGATATTAATTGATCCTGATTTATAGTTAATTCGTTTATAATATAACATTGTAAATAACTGATTGGAAGAGACGAAGTAGTTTTCACCTGATACTACACATGTGGTCTTCTCATTCAGACACTGAACCTCCAAAAGCGGGTGTTGTATCAAAGCAAGCAGCAAAGCTGTTTAAGGTAATACTGTTTTCGAACAGAAATGTGTTGAATGAATACAGGTCCCCAACCAAATTGATCATATAAAAATAGGATGTAATACTAATTTTGATCAAATAATTGGGATTTGGATTCAGTTGTTCGTAATTGTTTTTGCTGAGGAAGAATGATTAGTCTTTGTGTACAAATGCTTTATGTTACAGTGGCTTATTGTTAACTGGCACAGCAATGGTACACCTAGAACATTCAGCTAGTATACATGAAAATTTCAGATTCTTTTCTTTCAATGAAAACAACAAATATTGTAACTCCAGATGAAGTAATTAGTCAAGGGGTCTGGGATATATGTATATCGCCTGCAAAGGTCCATAATCAGGAATGCTGCAGAGGTGAGTTATAATTGCTCTTTTTGGTAATTATCATGCTTTCTTTCAAATACAAGCGTCGATTAGTCCGTCATTCATAATTCAGCCGTCGTCCATTAAAGAATATCCGCGTCCATAATCCAAAGACCTATTCCATATCCATATAACAGTATTAGCACCAAATTCAAAAAAGACAATCATAGTATACATACACGTGCACATAGGCTAGTTTCCTGCAAGAGAGAAGCGGTCAACAGTTTTCAATGATGCCGACAAGACATCATGATGTTCCAAAAATATAAAATCCGTATCGCTGATCAGTAAATACATGTATAACATTTTGAGTACTGTTCCTTCGATATATATATTAACTGTCAACTAACTGACATGAGCACAAGGCATACTGTCTATAGTCTATGTCAAATATGAAGTTGCGCAAAACAATATTGTCAGCTGGATGAATAACTAGCACCTGCCGCATTCGTGTAAAATCAAATGCAGCAAGTGGGAGGTATACTGATGTACATTGTTGCAACGAAATTGCATAAATTGCCCAATTTTTTGGGAGTACAACTAGTAGAAACTCTTGTATTTTTATTATTTAGGTTTCCTGTGGACAGCTTCTAACTGTCCTGTGTAGGGCGTTCTTCTCGAAGACAGATTTAGCAAGAAGTAATTTAAGTGGAACCAATGGAAAAAGGAAATTGTCAGAAGTTGTAGTTCAGGCAATTACAGGTAAATTATTACAAAACATTTAAGAACATTAGGATTGCTAAATATGAAAGTTTGAGAGAAGACCGCCAACTGGGGTTCATTCTGATTTTTATAGACGTAGGCCTATCTGTTATATGTGCAATTTGAAAAAAAAATGTAGACTTAGATTCAGAAAATACTGCAATAAGGATGCAGAAGGTAATTTCTTAAAAGGTCATCAATGTAGTATATATGCACAAAATTCTGACTTTTGGTGTGTTGTGACTGATTTCTTTCATACTTTATTTTTGGGAATGCAGTTAATCTTGAATATCTTCTTTATTATAGACTACACTAAAGCCAGACATAAGGTGATGGTCAATGCCTGTAGGAGGACCATCGGGCAGAACTGCTTCGATGCCAGAGGCAAATCAAAGAACCCTTCCAAAAAAAAGAAGAAGAAATGGGTGTTGACTCCTCAATTCATTGTCTGATAATAAACACCAGTTTGAGACGCTGTCCCTCTAGGCATACATTTTTAACAAACTTCATGAGTTAAAAAAACTATACTGATATGAACAGCCAGAAATGCTTTGATCAAGCGGTGTAGAATCGGTCATATACGATTAACTCACGAACACTTGCTAAAAAAAGAGCCAGTCCCAAGGTGTATTCTGTGCCACAAAGATCTTACAGTGAAACATATATTCTTATTGACTGTATAGATTTTAAAATTGTAAGAGATTCTTTTTATCGAGCGACTACTTTGGAAGATCTTTCTGGTCGGGTGAGGCAGGACTGTATCTTAGGTTATTTGAGATAAATCGGTTTGTTGCATATAAGCTTAAATGTGTGTAGGTTTTATTGTGTTGGGTAACTACGTTATTAGCTTGAGTACTTAGAATTTTGTTTGATCCTCGCTATATAGCTGAAATATTGCTGAACGCGACACTAATTCTCTCTCATATGGCCAGAATAAATGTCGGACTAAAAACAAAAATGTTTCAAGCTTTTATTATCCCGCAACCAATATTTGCTGAAGGTGTCTTTGTCTTGCTGCCTAATTGATACAGAACGAGTTACAAGGAAACAAAACTCCATCTGACCGCGACTATCAATTGAGAACCAGCTTACATTCAATCACAAATTCACAGGAATGCAGCCTTACATCCTCGATTATGTAAGGATTACGCAAGGAAAATGAGATTGTTCTTGCATTTGTGTAATCCTCGCATGCCATGCAGAAAAACATCCAAGGATTCTCCAGATGCAAGGAAGGCGTAAGGATAAAGTAATTTTCCTATCGATATCCTTGCATCGAAATGTACTTGCATCATCCTTGCATCTCTACAGGAAAGAACTTTTCGCTCAAGGAAAATTACATTGCCCTTGCACTTGCATCGTCCTTGCATATGATGCAAGGAAGGCGTGAGGATAAAGTTATTTTCCTATCGGTATCCTTGCATCGAGATGTACTTTATATCATCCTTGCATTTCTACAGGAAACAACTTAACGCGCAAGGATTACTCAAGGAAAATTACATTGTCCTTGCACTTGCATCGTCTTTGCATATGATGCAAGGAAGGCGTGAGGATAAAGTTATTTTCCTATCGGTATCCCTGCATCGAGATGTACTTGCATCTTTCTTGCACTTCTACAGGAAAAAAACTTTCCCGGCAAGGATTACTCAAGGAAATTACATTGTTCTTGCACTTGCATCGTCTTTGAATATGACGCAAGGAAGACATAAGGATAAAGTAATTTTCCTATCGGTATCCTTGTATCGAGATGCACTTGCATCTTTCTTGCAATTCTACACGAAAAAACTTTCCCCGCAAGGATTACTTAAGGAAAATTACATTGTCTTTGCACTTGCATTGTCTTTGAATATCATGCAAGAAAGACCTAAGGATAAAGTAATATTCCTATCGGTATCCTTGCATCGAGGTATACTTTCATAATCCTTGCATTTCTTCAGGAAAAAAAAAATTCGCGCAAGAATTACTCAAGGAAAATTACATTGCCCTTGCACTTGCATCATCTTTGCATATGATGCAAGGAAGACGCAAGGATAAAGTAATTTTCCTATCGGTATCCTTGCATGGAGATGTACTTGTATCTTTCTTGCAATTCTACAGGAAAGAACTTTTCACTCAAGGATTACTCAAGGAAAATTACATTGTCCTTGCACTTGCATTGTCTTTGCATATGATGCAAGGAAGGCGTAAGGGTAAAGTAATTTTCCTATCGGTATCCTTGCATCAAGATGTACTTGCATCATCCTTGCATTTCTAGAGGAAACAACTTAACGCGCAAGGATTACTCAAGGAAAATTACATTGCCCTTGCACTTGCATTATCTTTGCATATGATGCAAGGAAGACGCAAGGATAAAGTAATTTTCCTGTCGGTATCCTTGCATCGAGATGTACTTGCATCTTTCTTGCAATTCTACAGGAAAGAACTTTTCACTCAAGGATTACTCAAGGAAAATTACATTGCCCTTGCACTTGCATTATCTTTGCATATGATGCAAGGAAGACGCAAGGATAAAGTAATTTTCCTATCGGTATCCTTGCATTGAGATGTACTTGCATCATCCTTGCATTTTTACATGAAAAGTTTCGTACAAGGATTACTTGATAAAAAATGTCCTAGCTAGCTTGCTCTTGCATTGTCCTTGCATACGATGCAAGGTTAGACGCAAGGATAAAGTAACTTTCCTATGGATATTCTTCCATCGAGATGTACTTCTTTGATATGTACCATTCTTGAATTTTTTGCAATTTCGGAATTAGTCTTGCACGTGTCTTGCTGATAGGAATATTACCTTATCCTATCGTCATTCTTGCACCGTATTTGCAAGAGCATTGCAAGACGCTTCCTTGCATTTGACTTGCGTTCGCCTTGCATTTTTTTTTCGGTAGGAGTATTTGCCTCCACCATTTTAATTTTACCTGCAAGCGGAGGGCCCAGCATGAACCCGACACCGCACACAAGTAACTGGATCCCGTATGCGCAATCCAGCAAGGTTACGCAATCCAGCAATTACAACACATATAGGCCTATTATTTAAAGGGAAGTGGGAAGAGGTGCCGACATACTGACAGAGTCACATGGCTTCACAGTATGGTTAATCTATTCTAAAGCACATACCAAGAATCTAACGATTCGTGATATGTGTATGTCCTTGGTGATAGTTGTCAGAACTACATACAGATTCCAAACAAGCCGGCGTAGAGCATTGAGACAGTGAAAGTGTTCAGAATTAACGGAAAGACGATAGTTAGAAGACCAATGAGACCAAATGAGCCGAAATACAACAAGTATTTGTCAATGGCACCATGGTTTACTCCTATCCCAGACAGAGTTCTCGATACCACGTTTCATATACCCATGACAATGAATAGGAGAGAAGATTGGTAAATTGTCGCCCCGTGTTCCACTGTCAAAAGTGGTAAATGGAGAAAAACTATCGGCATAGCGATACTCCACAGAAAAACACTGCTGCAAAACGCCAGCATTGGCAAATTGAGAATCCCCTGGACACAGGCATTTCGAAATAAGCGCACATAGCAAGAAGCTTTCTCTTCAAGTGCCTTCGTCTTTTGTGCGCTCGTCGATAAAGACAGCATCCTGTCTTTACCTGACGAGAGACTACGTTCAACAACAGATGGTGAGCAAATGAGTGACCCGACAAAAAGATTGGCTACCATCCCAGCGAGTAGAAGAAACATCCCTCACCAACCATACATTTCGACGATGTCACTGGTCAGCACTGGACCTACCAACAAGCCTATGCCAGCTCCCGTGACCGCAATTTCATTTATAGCTAAGTTTAAGTGTTGATCAAAGTAAAACCGAAGGACTACCAGACTCGGTTCCCGGATGTAGTCAGACAGTGTGATTTGCACGTGTAATTTCGTCTCTGTTATTTTGAGTATTTCTGGTATTTTAAGTTGGTACTATTCCAGATTTTTTGTGTAGTATTTTTCGTGAACGTTTTTGGCATCTGTGCATGGTGAAATTTTGAGTTGATTCGTCAGATTTTCGCTGTTCGCGGCGGTTTTTTGTTTGTCTTGGTCAACCCCAACCTGTAACCATCTGGGTCATCTATATGAGGAAGTGTACGCAAATGGGTCAACGCATTCCTGTGTAGGTAGATGGCGCTCTACTTAATGTAACACGATCATACGGGGCTTTTGAAGGCAGTGTTGATATATATCGCGGCTATTTGTAAACTGTTGACAACTGTTATTATTTTCTTGTTTGTTTGTTCGAATTAATCTTTTCTGGAGCTTCCTGGGTGGGAGTCTATAATTAATGATTATTTTTTAGTGATAGGACAATTAAACTGTGAGAGTTCACCATTTTCCTTGTGTAGGTAGATGGCGCTGTATTGAATATAACACTGTCATACGGGGGTTTTGGGTTTTTGGAGGCACTGTGTTAATATATATATAACTGCTATTATTTTATTGTTTGTTTGTTTGTTCGAATGAATCTTTTCTGTAGCTCCCTGAGTGGGAGTCTATAATCATTTTGTTAGTGCTATGGCGCATAGACTGTTAGAAAGGCCACTGAGCCTTAGACTTTTGGGGCTGAATGCCGCTAAGCCGATTGATTTTTGGCGTGCTTTAAGAGTCTTTCGGATCAGGGCCGAAAGTCCTTGATGGATTAGCACAGGTGACAAAGGATCTCTGGATTGTGACACTAAAAAAAAAATGAACAAGCCAGAGATGTTCTCCTCTCAAACGGTATCTTGGATTTTCAAGATCAGTGCGGTCACTTTGAGGAGATTACACCCACGAAAGCACTTGCCAGAACAAAATGCCATGTGGAGATACGACACACTGACATCAGATAAATTTTTGAGAAATATGGTAAAGTTCATGACATTTCCCACGAGCACTATACTTTTGACAGCGATTTCAAAACTGGGAGTATGAAGGTGTGGATGTCTGTCATCAAAACCACTCTTCCCTCCACAGTTATGTTCTAGTCTGGGAGCCAGGATCGGATTTTGGTGAAAGTGTTCACCCCATCGGCAAGATAATTTCCATCTATACCATGACTTTCTATGGCTATGTGGGAGGGGTATTACCCAGGGTGGATGTGGAGTTGGGGGTAGGTGTATTTTAATCGCCATAACCTCTTAGTTATTGGTCTAATCTGCTTAAACAGTACCATATACAGTCTCCTATAGGTCAAGTAATATTCTTCATGGCGGTGAAACTAAACTGAAACATACCAGCACTGATGAAATTGAGAAAACCGGTGCCACTGAGTGTACAGGGCAGTCCGCCACTGATACTTCTAGTATTGATAATGCGAGTATTGCAGGTAATCAACCATATAGTCAAATATCCGTCGCCATTTCAACCAGCATGACCAGCGGTAATATTGCTTCCTTAGGTAGTCAACTGGGGGGGGGGGGAGGCAGCCTCCGGTTACTAATAATGCACAGTCATCCACGCCCATGTGTCCTAACACCTTATGATTTAGTCACCGCCCAGTCTATAGTAAGAATAAGAATGTTTATTGCTGATTAAAGCGCCCTCTTGAGGACAATCAAAATACAATCGATCCCCTAACCAAGTTAAACTCATAAATGTAATTACCCGATTTGCATGATTACCCACCCCTTCACATTTACTAGCTATCATACACTTTCAAAACGCAATTGCCAGACCCAACATCCAGAGTACTGGAGGAGGGAAAGCACCCAGAAAGTGCCGCAATCACCACCCCTAAGTGTTAAATGAAAAAAAAAGAGAAAAAAAAGGCTGTTGCATCCAACACACAAAAGTGGCGAAACAACACTCTCCAAATGCCCCCGCTCCAGATGTCACATCCAACACCCGCGCTCTAAGAGTTAAATCTTATGAAGAGTTGATATAGTAGTACCTATAGCATAACTCAGTATTTATAATAATACGGTACTGTAAATTCAGTATTGCAATCTACTTGAGATCCAGTGGGACCTGCATATGGCATATACCCAGCTAGCCACCG